>JAUZNK010019359.1:0-21223 GCA_035046665.1 Euphysa ruthae
ATTTACTAAAATAAAAAAATTTTTTTTTTTTTTAACAACAGTTTTTGTTCAGTTTTCCATGCCAGAAGAATATTAATTTAAGAAACATACAAATCGGGAAATCTGGAACTCTTTCATTCTTGAAAACAGTAAAAAGAAGCTGGCGATGCTATTAAATTGGGTAAGCAAGCTTTTGATATTTATGAAAGTTTAATAGTTCAAGGTTCAAACGAAAGTTATGAAAATGATTTGTTGCTTTGGATCGCCATTTCACACTGAAAAAAAATGTTGGTTTTGAAGTTTATATTTTTTGTCAAATAAAACAAGAAAAAGACGAGAAGATACACCAGTTTAATGTTTAGCACAGGTTTCAAAATGTGATTTTCAAGAGAGTTTTGAACGCGAAATCGAATTGGCTACTCATAACAATAAAATTTGTAGATATCTTTTTAACAATCCGAAACTCTCTTTGCAGTAAATTTTATGTTATGCGAAAGAAGTTGAAGGTGAGGATGTCCAAACTGCTAGTTTGGAAGATAAACCAGTTGAGAACAAGCCAATTAAGAATGCAAGTTTCAGGTTCCAGTCAAGACAAAACCAAAACAACCAAAATGTTAAGAATAATTTCAAAGGAAGAACAAGAAATAGTAGTCAAATTAATAACATGCTTTAGACGTGCGGGGAATTACCCACATCAGAAACCATGTCCAGCAACAGGTAAAATTTCCAATCTATGCAAATGAAACGGATATTTTGAGCAATGTTGTCGTACAAAATCGTTTATCAAAAATAAAACCGATTCACGAATTGACTACAAACTCCTACTAGTCCTCACCTTATTTTTTGTGTGATGATGAGTCTGAGAATTATTCTGATAGGGAAAATTTATGGGCTATTTCTACTCAAAACTTTGTGTCTGATGTAATTGAACACAGTGTTAAAGCTGAACTTTTTCATTAGGAAAATTGTCTGGATAAGTTTAATGTTAATGTGAATTTAACTGTTGAAAATTATGTTTTGAATTCCCTTATTGACTCTGGATCAGCATTATATATTATTAATATACAAACATTTAATATGTTAAACAATAGACGAAATCATAAACTACGCAATTTTAACATATGGACAAGAAGCGCCAACTCTTACAGTAAGATGATAAACTAAACAAAAACTTTTATCAAAAGATTTTCATGTAGTGGACACTAAAAAAAAGTTTTTTTAAAATTTCCTTTAACCACAACCCACTCAGATACTTGACCCCAAGACTCGCATTTGTGCTAAATGACTTCAAAATATTTGTGTAGATTTGTACAAGTGTTTCTGTCTAAACACATTCTAACAAGAAGACAAGCTTCCTTCATGATCCACTTGTGAGTACTTGGAAGAATAGCATTTGGCACTGGCTCTTTTGTCAAGTGAGGAAAGTTTGTTCAACTTTTGTATTGTAAAATACAGATGCATGGTCCCAGAGTATGTCAACAGTGGCACTATCATACTTAAAAATACATTTTTGCAGTGTCGATTGTTAGACTCGGTCTTAATATTTCTAACCATCTCAAAAGTCCACTAGCTTTCTTGTATGACGAATCAAAGTGTTTTTCTAATAAAAATGTTTTGTCAAGAACGTTTCGAAGATACTTGTATTATTGAACATAATTAATTACCCTACCATTGAAGGTGACCTAAATCTCTTGCATACTTGACAATCTTTGATCGTTTAAGTACTTCCTGTAAATTGTTTAAAATCAATATAAACAACAGTGGTTTAAGGTGGACTCGTGTGGGACACCAGTTAGCATTGATTGTTCACCAGAAAGTGTGCCTTGAAAATCTACTAACTGTTTTTGATTTAATAAATACTCTGCAAACCATACTAATTCATTTCAACTAATTCCATATGCTTGCAATTTATTTAACATAAAACTGTGGCTTATGGTGTCAAAAGACTTGGATAAGTCTATAGAAAATGCTTCTACTATCCATCCACAGTCTACTTCCCGTCGTATGTTATCAGTAAGTAAGGTGGCTGCTGTTTTCGTAGATCGTTTTGATCGGTAACCGAATTGGGAATTGTTTAAAAGGTAGTTTAGTTGTCTTCAAGAAACTCAAGAAGCTGTGAATGCACAGACCTTTCTAACAATTTCAATAGAGCTTGTAGGAAAGATATAGGTCTGTAATTTTCTGGCAGTGCGTTGTTACCAGATTTGTGTATAGGGATTATTCTAGCCAATTTCCAAATGCTAGGTGCTTTACTGGTTGTCAATAAATGGTGTCAAAATTTCGAACGTAACATCACTTTGGTTTCCTCAAAAAAAAGTTGACTAACGGCATTGTGGCCCGTTTTATGCTACTAACCATATTAGCAGAGTACAAACAGAACAAGTTTGCTGTAGACTTCTTGTCGTTGAGCCGTACATTCAGTTAACTTACTGAGAAGGCTTTCGCTTTCAGCAGTAGAACAGTCTTGATTGCTTTCGAAAAGTTTCGAGGATTTAAAGAATTTTCATCTATTAGATTTGTTTGATAAGATTGCTTTTCCTTTTTCGTTAACGAGGTACATTTGTTTTGTAATCTTTTGTAAAGATTCCAATTACTCTTTTTTTAGATTTTATAGCTTTTCGCAAAGCTTTATCATGTTGATTCATACCGTTTTTCAGACAATCATTCAACCACAGAGAAGGTTTTTTTAAATTTTTTTCAAAACTGATGCTGCATGCTTGTCAGCTAAATTTTTAACTATATTATTGAACAAGAACAGTGTATCATTAACATTTTTCTATATCATACATAGGATTCCAGTGAACTTTTTTAAGGTAATTTACTACTTTTGGATGCATAAAACTTGTAATTTGCATTTTACTGCTCTAGGGTTGAACTTCGCGGTATTGATTTTAAGTATGCAACCGACCATATCATGGTCACTGAAAGATGCTGAGAAAACGTCAGTGTCACTAATAAAGACTGGTTAGCTATTAAATCAATTAGCAATTTCGTGGTTTCGTTTATGCGAGCTGGTATTTTAATTAACTGTTTAAAACCATGCAATGTCAATATATTTTTAAATTCAGAATTTATTTCACTAGGTAAATCGCAGGCATTGAAATCTTCGAAAACAATTATCTCTATTACATATTGTTTATGACGCGCTGTTGATATTATTTCCAAACAACTAATTAAAATTTATCGATAGATAATTTTATCCCTCAGGAGGTCGATAATAAAGTACTAATATGCTTTTTGAGTGTATACTAAAAACTTTAACCCATATATTTTCTAATTTATCTTGCTCTAAATGATAAATTAGAAAATATATGGGTGTAATTCTGAAATACCATTAAATGTGTGGCACAATTTACATATAGACTATCTTGGACCTTTGCCCAAGTATAATAATATATATGTATTAGCTATAGTTGCCAAGCGTTTTCGATACCTCGTAGTAGAGCTTGTAAAAAATACTTCAGCAGACACTCTTATCAAGTTACTTTCAAAAACATTTGCAAATTTTGGTATTCCCACCAAAATAATATCAGGCAATTGTCTGAATGGCCCATTTTTCTCTACAGCAAAAGCACATTTTATGAAACAAAATGGTATTGATCATCACTGTATTACACCTGTTTATCCACAAGCAAATGGTGAAGACGAACGTTTTAAAAGACCTTTGATGAAATCGATTAGATCAGCATATATTGAATAGAATACTATAGGAGTAGAAACATACAATTTCTTATCATACAACACCACATCTAAAAACAGCATTACCAATGTTTTAAAGATACACTCTACGTTACCTTCTTGTACATTTTTCAATATTCGTCCTCGGGTCTCAGATTTGTAGAAATTTAGGGTAAGAGTGTGTGTGTGGTGGGGGTGTGTTGAAGGATTTGTCTGAAGGTTTGAAGCATCAGTCAAACGACAAAACACTGATGATTCAAGTTGAACAACCAGCTAAAACGAGAAAGGATATCTGAAACGAAACTTTTTTCATTTTCACAAAAACATTCATAAAAGGAAAACCCCAAATTGTGATAAGGTTTTGTTTCTCAAAAGACATGCAAGTTTCAATGATAGTTATTATGAACAATAGGGTGTTTCCAGCTCCTATCGGACAATTTCCGATAAACAAAATTGTTTTATTTACATGTTTCTTTTTTCTTTTAGAGTCTTTTTTGGTTTGTGTTTTAGTACTTGCTTATTGAATTTTTTTTTTAATATAATGGGAATTTTGAACTCAAATTTTGAACTCAAATTGGAAATACCACGAATAACACGCTGCCACAAGGCTAGTTATCACCGTGGTCATACATAGGAAACATAAGAAACAAGATCTCTGAGAAAATATGATGGCAACTTTTCAAATATGGTAAAAACTCCGACTTGTAATTTAAAGCAATTTGTTCCATTAACATCAGATAAAAACCTATTTTGAACATTCCAATATTTTTTTAAACCTTAATGATGTCACAGCATTTTTTGAATAAATCTTATTTGAGCATTGGGAGGCTTTTAGCAACTTTGCAGTTCCTCATCATCATTTTCTTCCTTGCTTTCTTCAGATTCTTCTTCAAAAAGTTCTTCACTTACATAATTTTTCTCTTGCTTTCAATTTCATTGCAATCTGCAAATCGGATACTGTGTTTTGATTTCTGCTTGCCTGCAGCGCTCGTTTTATTTTTCATCTTTTACTGTTTTCTTTCGATTCTGTTTATATAATCTGCAATATATTCCTTGTATGATATAATTTTTGTTTTTAAATTTACGTTTTTTATTACTTAGATACAGCATTAGTTGCTGTTCCATATATATTAGTAACCAAGTAAAATTTTTTTAAAACTTTTATTTGCTGCATCCACACGAGTCTAAAATGAATGTTGTATTTCATGTGCAATTATAAAAGATGGTTGTTTTCCCAAGTTTGATATAATAAAAGATATTATGGAGTGGATGCTAAAGCTGGGTTGGCCAATGAAGTAGGTCTTGGAATTGAAGATTTGTCAACATGAATGATAGGAGCTGGTGCTCATACATCAACAGGGTATTTGAAGTCTGTCTCTTAAGAGTTTAAATAGGGAGGCTAAGCTTAAACAATAAAATTTAAAATAATAACTCACAACCAAGTTTTGGATATCAAATAAAAGATTATATTATGTTAAATTATATTTCCAAAAAGGTCTCATTAGTCTTAACTGCGGCTACGGTTCAATAGTTATCACTGTTTGAAATCTCAAATTTCATCAATTTTCCTGCCAAAATCTCTGAACATATTTGACATGAAAGCGGGAACAAAAGTGAGTGTGTAAGGGGTAAAACTTGACGTATCCCATTTTAACTCAATAAAAAAAAATATATATTTTTATTCTAAAATTAAAAAGGGCGCGGTATTAATTTAAAAATTTTTATATTGCAAACAAGAAAGATTTGAACCTGGAACCTTAAAGTTGGAAGTCAGATGTCTTACCAACTGAGATATCAGGGTATATCATAATCTCACCCAGTCATAAGATTGTTTCAGCATCATGGTATTAAGCTTATTTTATTTTTCAGAAATTACTCACTATTTGCAGGAATGCCTCGAGTAGTTTTAAAACCTGAAATCACCCGTATAAACCTTTATACCAAACCCTTCTAAGAAAATCATTAAAGGTAATATTTTTAATAGTTTGCTTTGGGCTCCAGTAATCTAATTGCTCTTCCCACATTTTTAGCAACTTATCAAGTGACTACATTTTTTCAGTCAAATGTGAGTGGAAGCTTCACAATATTAATATTTTTTGCCATGACTTTCTTGATATTATCTATCAAAACATGGGTTAAAATTCCATCAAATAATGCAAAGCTTCAAAGATATTTTTTCAGAGAATATATTGAACCACTCTGCAAAGACATCTGTGGCCCATAGTGATCCCTGCTGCGTTAGATAGTACACTAACTATGCGATACTTTTGGGGATCGTTGGGAAATTCAAATTTGCAAAGTTTCAATTCTGAGATAGTTTTAACTATTTTTCAATTCTAATTTTAAAAATCTCACCATAAAAATCATAAATGTTAAATGCTTTTACTGATTTTAATCATACTTGCCTTTTTATTAGACAACTCATTTCAGATCTCGAATGATTTCAACTAAGACTTTCCTGGTTTATCATCAATAAATGACATACTTAGGCTGTATTTGCGAACATAATCCCGTAAAATTGATTTAATGAGGCTTGAATTAAGACTAAACATTGGAAAAATCAGCTTTTTCTGCAGCAGACAAAGTAGGTTTTCAACCAGATACTGTCATTAATACCAGTGCAGTGTTTTTTTAAATCTGATTGCGTAAAATCCTTTCAGAAATATTATACTATTTTGATATACTACAGATGGAAAGTTATAGCTTCCTTGATTATAATCGAGTATTCAAACTTTATGATGTGAAGAAAGTAAAAACAATGAAAAAAAAAAAAAAAAAATGAAAATCCACTTCAAAATAATATTTTATATAGAAAATTACCACTATTAACAAAACTCATAAGTTTTCGCTTTACTATTTTTTTTTTTAGTCTTTTGATTTAAAATTTTCCCACTAATATAACCTAGAATCTTTGTAAGGATTTTCTGAACAATATATGTTTCCGAAGCATTTTTAAAACTGAAAGAATGACTAACATTAATGATTTCTTATTCTTGGATATTCTAACAGCAAAAGAAATTCAAAATCATTTTCATTTTAAAATCTATGATAACCACTTTTTATAACCTTTGCACAAAATTTGAGGTTTTCTATCTGCCTCAATAAATGAATAAAAATTTAATAATTTAAATAAAAATGTCAGTGCCTGGGTTTCAACTATGTTTATAATGATTATTTCCTGAGATTATGAGTCTTTAAAACAGGCATAGTACACCAGAAACGTTTTCATAAAAGCCAAAAAATATATTTTTTACTTGCTTTCTAATTTATAATGCAATGTTTGACTTTTATCTAATTTCAATACTTATGCTAAGTTTACAAAATTTTTATAAAATCTATATAATCTAATAAAACACACTTTTTCAAATAGATAAACATTTTCTAGCTAAAAACGAAGCTGGTAATATAAAAAAAATGATCACACCTAATGGTAAAAGTTGGGATTTTAAATAAGTATTTAAATAGGGTTTTTACAAATAAAAAGATAGCGCCTATCCAAATCTTATTCAAACATTTCCAATAAACATTTTAAGTAAATAAAACTTATTGTAAACAATTGCTAGAACATCATTGAAAGTATACACCCTTTTATTCAACACAACAACAAAAAAAAAAAAGATACACATTAATTTTTTGCTTCGTTTACTCCAAAATCAGGCTAAAAAAAAAATTCCAAAATCAGGCTAAAAAAAAATCTAAAGAGCAGATTCATAAAAAAAAAAAAAATTAAAAATATACATATTATATGATAAACAGCCTAACCCAAATTTTCTTGAAAAATCTGACTTTGTCACTTTTACTCAGATTTTAGCAAAAAGAACAACTTTCGAAAAAATTTGGAACAATTTTCAGATTCATATTCTACATGCACAAAATAAAAAAAAAGTAGATTCAGAGAAAAACCATATAATAAAGATTATTTATTTTTGATTCAATTACCCTAAATTTCTGTCTCACTAAATTTTTTCAAAAATACGTCCTATCAACCCTTTATTTATTACAAAAATTAGAAAAAAAAAAAAAAAAAATTTCATAAAAACTTAAAATTTGTATCTCTTACATTACCCAAATTATAGTAAGAACAATAATTTTTTCCTTATCTTTTACTCCGGGCAGCAAATCAAAAAATACAACTTTTGCATAATTTATCTCAACATCAAGTTAACAAAAATTTTTTTAAAGTTTGGCTTTGTTACCTGTAATTTCATACAAAAAGTCAGAAAAAAATATATGGATGGCAAAATGTTAAAATCATGATTTTGGTCTCCTTAACACTGATATTAGGAAAAATAAGAATTTTTGAGAATATCTGGCACAGGCTATTGATTTCTTAACCTTGCCACCTAACTTTATAAGCCAAAATTAAATAAGTAGAGATAGAAAAAAAATATCAGAAATTGCCTCACTAAGCCTAATAATCTGGCTAAACAGAATTTATTTTCAAAAATCTAGCTTCATCACAGAAAAAAAGAACGAACAGATTTTTAAGAAAAACATGAAAATTATATTTATGTCTCGTTTTTATTACAGTAGGACAAGAATTTATGGAAAATACAGTACATTTATTTATTCACTCTTTTGCATTAGACTTCACACACACACATACAAAAAAAAATGAACTAAAAAGAAGTTTTTTGATAATTTGTCTTTATAATACTATTCGCCTCATTAACCCTTAAAATTAGAAAAAAGTAAATTAATATTGAGATCCTACATGGATGGACAAACGAACAGCACTGAATTCATAGGACCTTCACTCTATGGGTCCAAAAAATAAAACAACAAAATGAAACCAAAGCAAACGTTGCCTTAAAATTTTAAACAACATATTTATTGAAGCTAATGAACAAGAAAATGAAAAAAATATTTATAAAAAGGATGTTGTATTGGTCATAATCATCTGCTAATCACTAAGCATATAAGATATAACATAATATCTTGTACTTAACATTTAGGAAAGGTTATATTACATAGATCTGGTTTCAAATTTAGAATAAGCTATGTAAAAATAAACATAATTAAAATCAAATTATGTAAAATTCTCGCAGGAAAGCGATCAAAAATTAAGCCTCATAACCTACTTCTTCAAAGTAGTCTAAAACCTTAAAATACATATACCTATAAATGAAGGAAAAATGAGAATATAAATTAATAGATGGCATAAATAAATCAGAGGTTTTTAAACTTCTAATTAATTCACAAAAGTTAATTACCTACTGAGAAGCAAAGCGATGTCTTCTATATTATCCATATTCATAGGCGCCTAAATTAAATAAGGGATCCATTAAAAAAAAAAAAAAAAAAAAATTATAATAACAAAATAGCAGTTGCAAAATTATTGATAAACTTTATGGCAATTTTCTTAAGTGACATATTTAAACATTTTTAAACCACTTTGTTGAAACTTTTGCAACGACTAAAACAGGGTCTCTAATAGTTTGGTTTCAAAAAACTTTGCTGTTTTAACTATTTTAACACCTACAGATATTATACAGTATATTTTTGAGCTAGTTTACTGCCTTTTCTTTTCCAAATATGTTATATGAGTAAAATCCTATAGTTCCAGGGTAAATAGTTTTTTTAAAATATATACAAATATATTTTTAAATGATATGCTTATAATGGCATCTTTTTATTAATATAAGCAACCACGCACCGGAAACAATAATAGTGGAAGTTCTTTGCAGTATGTAAAACAGTAATTTTGTCGTTTTGGTACTCTTGCATTGCTAATTTTGAATTAAAAATAACAAAACTTGGTTAAATCAAACCAAATGTATGCTTGCAAGACATATATCTAAACTCTATATGTAAAACACTTTAAAATCTTTTATTTCAGCTTTGTTTATTTTTTTTCGTCTTTCAAAACACAAACTGAATAAAAACATTCGAATTCCAATGATGTGAGTTAAAATCAAATTGAATAACATTCATTACTAAGTAAACAAATCAACAAAGAAAACATTATAAACAAGTCATAGATAAAAGTTATACAGATTAAGTACTTTCATTTCGTTTAAATATTTTTTTTAATTAAAATGTCCATGATCTGTTATCTTGTGCATTCGCAAAAGTGGCTGGATATACATTGATGAAAGGTACACATAAACTTGTAAAAAATAAAAAATGACAGACTAGGGATGAAAAAAGGAAAAAAGCGGAAGAGTTGTTTCTTTAAAATACAGAACTTATTTTGATTTAAAACTAATATAAAACCTAAACTACAGGGTAGCATGGCCCCATCTATGATAATATTACAGTGAATTGTAATGTGAAAGGTTGTTGGTTCAAACCCACTTGGGAGCTATTTGCTGTTACACAAATGGGAACTTTAAACTGAGCCACTTTTCGAAACAGGGCCCACATTGATAACAGTAAAATTCCTGTATAAATAATCATAATATAAAATAAATTTATAAGAAATATAATCATTTTTACGTTGTTATTTTTTAATTTAATTTTATTTCTGGCAGCAAATACTTTTTTTTTATTATTAAAATAATAAATTCCTCATTGAAATACACTAAAATAATTTATTCTATAGTAAAATCCATATTTTATTGGTAGATTATAATTTATGGAAAAATAAATATCCAATCAAATTGCAAAATCGCAACCAGAAAATTAAAATTTACGTGCTCAAAATAAGCCAATAGCGCAACATGAATAATAGAACTGAAATATTTAGAACTTTGCAAGTTGTAATTGCCTCCTTAACTTCCTCGAGTACCTATCTTACATTTTATTCTCAGCCACTAATATTTTTAAAATAATCAAAAATTTAATTCCCAACAAATCATCTTGTGAATATTACTTGTGCACAAAAAAACATAATTCCTAAATAATTGACACAAAAGTCTTCAAAATTCTAGAAATCCAAGAGTCAGCAGAGTACTATTTAATAGTCTAACTACTATCTAAAGCCTAGTTTTTGGTCCATTTTTTTCCATAATAATCTCTCTGAAAATAGCATGTGAGTGTAAAAATTACTTGATAAAGACACCTGAAACTTAGAAAAATTAAACCTTGGTTTAATCGTTAAACTTCATTTTGAATCCACGAAACTTATAGCAATACAAGGTACTGGCCTCAGTATAAAAATTTTCATCTTTACTTTATATTAAATTTACATCTTTATATATCATACATAACAAAACTAAACCAAAATTGCTGCAATGCAATGTACAATCAGCCTCATAAAAGGACTTTTTTTTAGAGAAATTTTACAGGGAACTTAGACTTGAAAGTCTTTGTGATCAACAAAGGTATTCTGGTATCATTATTGCTGTTTATATCAGTCTGAAATATTGCCTATGAAATATTTCCATGAATTTTCATCTAATTTAAACTATTTTTAAGGAAGTTTTTCAATTCTGTGTAAAAAACTGGAACAAATTAAACTACAAAATACAGCATCTGTGTCGATATTTAAAAACTTGACAATAAATCTTATGACCCAAAATTTTTTGTGGAATTTTACCCTTAAGTAATATTGAGTATTCAAAACGTTCTTACTTATTTTTATTTTAGATCAAGATTTTGACAGTACATAGAATCGACCATTTTTCCTAAGGGTTTGCACAAACCATTATTGCCCAAAGTTCCACATTTTTAAATAGAGAGAATGGCCAAATAGATATTAGTATTGCCAAGACCAGAAAAGGTATAAAAACCATGCTATATAGCGGATGCCAACAAAAGATACAGTATATTAAAATGTTTAATGTCTGAAACACAAAATTTGGAAGTTTGGCTCAATTTATTTCTTGGTATTTTTACGAAGGACATTACACACATTTCCATAAAATCTATTTTTCACGGAAACCAATTTCTTTTTGCTCAATTTGATTTCCAGTTTGGTCAAATGGCTCTTTAAGATTAAGACTATTGAAGCACATTGCTTTGTTTGACTCCTTATAGTTAAACATCAGTTTTTCACCCTTTAACACCATAAGGATGATATTTTGTTTTTCCAAAAAAAATTTTTTTTTTTGAGGTTCCATCATAAGTTGGGAGCTCTTACTCTATAAAAATCGCCATTTGATATATATTGGTATTCCTTTTCTTATTCCATCAAGAATTGATATTTCTACTTCAAATATTAGAGCCTTAAAAAGGTGTGTATATGTATATGTTTATAAAATTTTGTCACCATGTTTATATAAAAAAAGAATGCCTGGAAAAGATGGATTATAATCTTATTATAATATATATATATATATATATAACATATTAGTTAAAAAGTGCATGTTTTATGATAAAGACTTAAGTTCATTGCATTTTGACAGTAAAAAGTAACAAGGAGTAAAAAATGATTTATCTCATTTTATTTGGGCACCAAAATATCATCTCGGTCAAAATTTGCTTTGTTGTATTTCTATTGATACACCTGCAAAATTGCCTGTGATTTTGCTATATAAACTGCTATACCAGTGTTTTCACCATCTAACTTCAATTCTTTTCAAAGCCTCCTCTTATACACTGGTTAACCTCATCATTCGACACCAGGTCCGCCTATGCTTAAGTAGTTGGTTTTTTTGGCAACCCACATGTATCATCAATGGCTTATAGACTACTATTCCTCAAAATAGCATAGGTACTTTCAACATTATCATTATCACACTTATTATCACAAGCCAAGTTTTGAACTTTTGCACTAAATTGTCTTTTGACATGTTTTTCATTAAACTTCAAGACTTTTTAATGAGACTTTCTCTTAACTTCCTTAGCACTCTTCACAGCTGTATCACAAAGAATTAACCTGTTGGGAATATACTCTTCGCCTGCAATGACTTTCACATCCTTCACCACTTTCTATTGCAACTCTCTAACCAGGAAATAATCTATCTGTGCCTGACAACTACCTAGCTGTTATGTTACCTCTAATTGAATGATGCGTTTCCAAATCACCATGTATTGTTGTTTAAAATTAATTTATTTTTAACCCAAAACTATAACCCCTGTGCACTCCTATAAACTTCACATGATTTTTAAACAGTGCCAACTAAAATTTCTACCTACTATGAAAATTTCACAACTTTCATCACGTAAAACTTTTTAAAACAACTTCTTTTTGTCAAATGTCTTTTTGGTTTTGATTTGCGTTTAATTTCCTGCAAGAGAATATCACAGCTTCTCAAAATAAAAAATACAATTTTGTCTTTAAAATGAGAGTAACCTAATCTTTTTATCATTCAGGAAACCAGAGTAAAAAAATTTTTAGCTTATTCTTCAGATTTAGAGCAGCAAAAGAAAAGCTTCCAATAATAAATTGGTTTTAACACATCTACAGAAAATGTGTCTTTGTATTGAACCATTTGGAAACAGATTAAGAATAATGTTTTGTTCATTTCAATAAAATTGTTGACTCACTTACCATTACTCCACTAGATTTAGTGAAAAAAGATGGAAAGTCTTTCGTTTTACCAAATGTAATTACTGGTACTCCTTGAGTTTCCTGTTTAAAAATATAAAAAAAAAGATTAAAGAATCATTGATTTTTTTAAAACTTTTTATACTTTATATCAGTGATTAAAATAATAATATAAACCAAAAGGTGATGATTTTGCAAATTATGCCCATACTGTTTTTATGGACATAAAAAGTTTATGCCTAGTTACATAAAATAAAAAAATTTGTGTTTCTATAATATATAAAAATAGGAGTGATTAATAAAACAATTATGTAAACTGTGTTTTCTTCTAAGCATTAGTCAACCACATTCCAAGTTCTGTTTTCGAATAATTTAATTTTTGCCCACTTTAATAAAAATAACTCCTTACCATTCAAGACAACTGGAAAAAGGGAAAAAAGAATTTTTTTTAACTTCTAACAAAATATCTCAAAATATGAAATGTAAGTCAGTCTTCTCTTAATGGAAATTTTTGCCTGTCCTGCACAAAGAATTTGTAACACCTAGCAGAATTTTTGAACTTTTGTTAAAGTTTTTGCTCAGGCTTTTATTTTTTTTTATGAAATGTATACCTAGGACCGTACCCTGTAAGGTTTATACAGGTTATAAAAAAATATCAGAAAATATCTCTAACTAAGAGAAAGTAATAAATCTAAGCAAATAAAACAAATTTTTTTAATATTCACTAGTTTGAAAAATACACTAATTTAACCTCCAACTATAGTTTTAGTTTTCTGGAAGGTTTCAAAAAATTACATCTTGGGAAGAACCACTTAATAATACTTACTATAAAAAGTAAATAAATATAATAAATATAACTTTTACCTTAAAATATCTTGCATATTTATAAAACTATGTTTAGGCAAAGATTTTTCTTTTTTTATTTTAAATTAAAATTCTTAAAATGTCCTGGTGTCCAGCAAACAAAAAGCAGAAAAGGCAGCAAAGATGACATGGCTTGGTAAAATTAAAAATTGTAGAAATACTAACCAGATATTCTAGAGTTAACTTTATATCAAGTATAGATTTTATTCCAGCACAAACTACGGCAACAGGTGTCCTTCCAAGCTCCATTAAATCAGCGCTGATATCAAAACCTAAAAAAAAAAACAATTCATTTTTATCTCTTGATAATTTAAAACTTAATTGTAACCATATCTAGTTTTCATTTCACACCAAAGAAATTGGACATCATTGTTAATGGGAAAAAGAAGATTGATTAACGTTGAAATTTATGGTAATTCAACACTTCCAAAAAAACGTATAATTTGATATTTTGTCAGCAAAAGATGCTTATATCTGACCAAATTGTGAATCAAGGAATACCGAGTTTTGAAGAGAATAAAAACGTTAGGTGAGTACCATGTACCAAAATATTAAAACCAAATATAAACAATAAGTTAGATATTATATGACAAATAAAAGTAAATTCATTATCACTATTTTCGATAGATTGCAGCTGAGGCAAGGATTCCATCAATTCCTAATACATGCAAAGAGAAATTTGAAACTTTTTTTGGTAAAAATAATAATTTAAAAAGTGACAATACATCAGAATAAAAAAACAATGCTTACTTTCTTGAGCCCCTCTGTGTACTCCTCCAATACCTCCTGTAACAAATACATGAATACCAACTAAGTGAGCAGCTAACATCGTACAAGAAACTGTTGTTCCACCACTCAACTTCTAAAGACAATAAGCACCTGTTCATAGAAGTTTCATCTTAAAATTTTTAAAATCTGTGTAAATGGTTGTCTGGCCGAGCCAATAAGTTTTTGCTTTATGTCATGGAGATGTGGGTTCGACCCCCCTTAGAAACCAATAATTTTTGTACCGTAAGCTCAAATAAGAAGTCTAAGTACACCAAAACCAAACCCATGGGGCCTTCTATAATAAATTAGTTTGTAAAATTATTTTTTAGCTCCAAGTTAAAATAATCGAATTGAATCAAAATAATCAAATGTTGACCAATGGTGAGATCAAAAGAATCTGCTATAAATATAATGAAAAAGGTGTAATAAAAGAACTTAGCATTGTTTACAAGATTTTGAGGCTAGTGATATTTTCACCTGTAAATAAATTGTATGAGGTAGGAAAATTAAAATAAATAAATATTCTGGAAGGAACAGAGTTCACAATATTAATATCAGGTGATATTAATTTCTGCAATGTGTTTAGTAGTATAACTCTTTATACAAAATATTTTCAATATATTTTTAAAGAAAACATGGATTGCTATTATTTGATGTAGCCAGGGAAAACCGAGATTAAAATGCAAAATGTTGTTGAAGGAAATTGAAGGAGACCGAAAGTACAAATAGAATAAAGTCTAAATCATCCGCTAACCTAAAAATGAAACTGAAATCTCAGTTAAAAGTGTTTAAGGACATCATTGGGAAAATCATATGTAAAAAAACATGCTAATTTTTCCAATTAGACATCACTTTAGGTGCCATAAATTTTCAAACAAAATCATCTAGTAGAATAATTTATTTCAAACAATGGCTAAGTTCAAGAATAACAAATATAACAAAAAAGAAATTACAACATTCTACTCATAAGCAACCTGCTTTTGGCGATCACATCATGCTTTCCACCCATCACGCAAGTGTTAATGATTTTTCTAGCTGGGTCATCTTGATGAGGGAAAAAACAGATTTTATTCTGCTGGAAGTTAAAGAGAGCTTGTTGATTGTTTCAAACAAACCAGCCCTTTAAAAATTTGCTATTTATTGTTTTTTACTTTTATTTGTTTCTTATTTACACTAATTGCTATAATTATATGACACTGCATATTATAAACAACATTTCTTGATTTCATCAAGGCTTGAGCCAAAATATCTTTACCAATATGTGAAATGATATCCCACTGCAGAATATCGAAAATAAGGGCAGTACTAACGTTTCCTTTAAATGGTAACATTAAAAATAACACTGCCATTAACACTTCTCAGTCATTTGTCTAAGTAGATCATAGTGTTAAAGCTACTGCTCACTAAAATAAACCAAACTGAAGGGTAACTGTGTTCAAAACTAACCTACAAATAACACTCAAACTGGATGGGTAAACAGGTTAATGATTTAATAAAAAGATATTTTTTTTTGCCTTTTTCAAAATGAATAGCTTTACTGATTTAAGAAAAGAAAAACTATAATTTCAAATAACAGCTAGAGTAAAATATGTTTTAAGAACTGATATTTAAGGAATCTTTTCTTCTGTCATACAATGCTTACCTTGCATTTCGAATCCATCACGCATTATCTTTTTAGAAAAACTACCTTTAGCTTCCTATTTTTAATTTCTTATTTTTTAAAATAGATTTTTCCTTTTTAATAAATAATCAGTAACTGATAATAAAGGGCTAAATCTAGTTTATTGTAGAGCAAATTTACCAAACTATTTATTTCGAACATTATCGAAACTTCCAGAATTGCTTGAATAAGGTTTACAAAAATTTTAAAAATTTACTACAAAAACTTCAGCATTTACATTCTTTCAGTTTACAGCCTTTTTTTGCATGGGAAGTAATCTGTAAACTTTATCCAAACATGATGTTAACAAAAGAGAATGAGACTGTGAAACTTTAATTATTGTCAGAGATTATTTCCAAAATAACTTTTCGTTAATCTTAGGATAATTCAGAAAAACTAGACACAAAGCTTGATTTAATTGGTAAATCAAAGTTTAACATGATGGGATCAAAAAGTATTTTGGATTTTGTGCTGAAGAGTGATAGCAGTGATAATATACTAATCTCACCTTACTTAAAACATAGCTTAAATCCCTGCGAGAAACCTTCACCAAACCTTTGCTTTCTGAAGCAAGATATTTGATTTCTTCATTATCTAAACCTAAAAAAAAAAAATACCAAAAATTATTAACTTTTGTATTATCAAACTGTGTAACTTGATTTTAAGTGACATAATAAATAATCAAGCAAGACTTTGCTTTTCAGATATGTCAGACGCAATTTCAGTCAGAAAAATGGATTTTATGTTGGACATTTCCATGTATACACCAAATTTGATTTCAATCTGTACTCTATTTCTCAAACTACTAAATTTCCTAAAGGTTTTTCAACGTCTTAATTCTAAAAAGAAAAGCAAAGCCTTGAAAAAAAATTTTAGAAACTTTTTTTTTTGGATTTAAAGTTTTATAAGCACAAAATATAATTTTCTGATCTTATCAAAAACTGACAGTAAGCACTTGTCCAAAATGTTGGTATGTTTTTGAAGAACCTATCAGAGACATATATAGCTCATATTCTACTCATTGCAAAATTAGATGCTTATAAGCCAAAGTATAATAGTCTCAAATTTCAATATAGCTATCTTTCTAATTGGAAACAGCCTATTTGTGTGAGTTATTCACAAAGTTATCGGCTGCTAATGTTATTAAACGCCTCTCATGAGTCTATCCCAGACCCCATCATATTATTAAACGTCTTTCATGAGTCTATCCCAGACCCCATCATATTAAATTCATCTATAAATGATACACTTCTGTTTATTGAAGATTTATAAATCTTCATAGTTGTTAATCTCAAAATTGCAATCATTTAGTTTAAAGCTTACAACTTAATTGCAAACCATACTAATTTTTAACTTACAAACATCAATGACAGAAGTAAGTCAGGTGTAGCATGATGACCAAAATTTTTAAACAAAAATTGAATTTCAGGACATTCAGAAAATTTTCCGGAAATTAGGAAGATATTAGTAATTTCCAGAAGTTATTAGCTTTTTTGCAAGCACAGCATTGTTAAATATTATTTGATTAAAAAAATAATTTATAACAATACAAAACAGACAGTTCAAATCTGACTGAAAATTGTTCACATAATTGAAATTCATTAATAAGAACAATGAATTACTATACCATCATCAGTAACACACCTTGAAGAAAAAATATAGCGATTCCAATAATGTAATATCAAAAAATTAAATAACCAAATTATCCTCTTATGATTTATATTGACACTAAAAGTATACTATCTCACCAATAATAAGTTTCCCGTCAATAATACCAATAGTTGCAGGTGTGCAATCATTTTCTTTAATAATTCTTTCGATGCTTAGAGCAGTGCTAAACAATAGTACAATTTAGAACAGTTTAAACCAGCTAATATCAATAAACTTGCCAAACCTTTCAGAAAAACACAAACATAATTTAGGAGTTCCGCTTAGATCTTTTTTAAACTTCTAGGTTCTATTTACAAGAGATAAAGTCACTAAAATATCCAGTAAGTAAAATATTCAGTAGTTCAAAAAAAAAAACATTATGGATAAGAATAAACAAATCTATATGCCTGCTCTATTTTCATAGCGTTAATCAGGATGTTAGCTAGGGCTAATAATGTCTGTTTGATGGACTCTTCCCAATAACAATAAAAATCAATTTCCCAATTCCTGTCCAAATAAAGCAATTCAGATTATATAGATATTATCATTTTGAGTGCGTTCCCTGGACAAGACCGAGATCTCGATGTAATAAAATAAAATATCCCAGTCACTGACAAGTACGGGCTTTGTGTGCTATGGAAGAACATTGAGGTTATGTCATAGGATTTTATTACCAAAACATTTGACTTTAACCAAATTTTTACGTAAAAACTTTATTCTTTAAGATATTTAAAAACATTGCAAGAACTTGCACAAAAAATAACTTTTTTCTACGATAATAAACAAAATTATTATTAATAAAATACGAGGGAATGAAAAAATGAATCTAAATATATACAAGTTGTTTATCGTTTAAAAATATGTCAAAACTATAAAATTTTAAAGCAATCTGATACTATTCCAGAGAAATATTTCAAAAAACCCCCCTTGATCTGGAAAGAGAAATATCCCAAATGAGGCCGTCAGGTCTCAATCACAAATTATATCAACACCCTGTTGATAAATGTCTATATGTGGTATCCAACCTTTGAAATCAATTCTTGATGTCTGTAATTGCAGCTCAAAGGTAGAGAAATAGTTTTCAAACCAGAGGTTAGAAGTTTGACATACCCCAAGAGACAATTGAACTAATTTGTATTTAATAGTTTAATAATGCTTACATTATTGTAATTTATACATGATATAGCCGTACCTAACAATAATATACTTATAATCAGTTTTTCAAGATTCTTTTAAGGAATATGAGACACTAATCCAAGTAAAGCTTTTTCAACAGAAAGTAAAGAAAAATCAATTAAACCCAATAGAAATTTAAGTTTTAATTGCTCTCTTATAATCCGGTTTTTAAAACACATTTATATTAATTTTAATTGCTATACCTTCCTTGTATTTACTATATTCAATAGATGAGACTATTGACCCTTCTTTAACTATAAAAGTTGTAGGTCATCAATGATATTGATCATATGAGTACTCTAACTTTGACAATGAAATAGAATTTGATTCATATATGGTCCCTTCCTCACATTGAATATTCAAACTTGCAGAATCAAGTAAAAACTTTAGAAATAATAATATATAACTCTGTCAAAGAGTTTATATATTTCTAATATTTCTTATGAAATAACCAAAGCAGAATAGCCTACAAAACTACCTAACAGATTAGATTGGGAAAAATTTGAAAATGAATGTGTTACAAACCACAAATCTATCGCTTAATGCAAAGTGAAACTTACTTCAGATTGTGAGGATATGGCATACCATGTGAAATTATAGTTGATTCCAATGCAATAACAGGCTTCATACTTTGAACTGCATACTCCACAGTTTTGTTGACCTTCAAATGGTGTGTTGACATTGACTTCGCACTATTTGATAGCTTACAAATGGAATTAGAAAGTTTCTTACGTGAAAGTATTCTAAACATCCTTTCAAATACTATATATAAAGCTAGAATTAAATATGTTAAATAAATTAATTTAGTAAAAGATAAGATAATAAGAATTCAAGGAAAACTTACATATTGATAAAAAAATATTTGATAAGAACGGTGGTCAGATTCAGGATTAGCTGAACATTGTAAAAAAACGTAAAGGTGTAGATTGGAATTAAGTCAAAACATTTAAAATTGAAAGTAAATCTTATAAACGAGGAATATGAGAATCATTAAAAATTCAATATCATAATAGTAAAATAGTATAATAGTAATGGCAGAGAAATTACATCACTGTTTTCTGGGACTTTGCCATCTCAAATCCGCAGCAGCTTCTTGGAAAAGTCAGCACTTGACTAGTGACCAATCAGATGAACCCTCATCTTAGTGGTCAGACACAGAACATTTGATTCATGCACTGATTTCATTGACTTGAGTTGCCTTGGGAATGGTTAGCAGAGTCTGTCTGAAGTTGCCAGAGAGCAGAAGCGTCACACTACACATGATGGTTTCTTTGTTGTTTCTTATGTCTCTGAGGGACCGGATCAGAGCAGCACATGCCCCCTTTGGCTCCTTTAGGTACTTGTGAGCACCACAATGACCACAGATAGTGGACATTTTTCCAATGGAGACTTCTTTGTGTGTGGCAGGATCAAAGGAGAAAGTGGCACGTAGCCACATGATGATAATGTTGTTGGATCTGAGTTGCATTCTTGAATTAACACCAAAAACAGAGTGTAAACCTTCATACGAAAATTTATGTCTGTTATTTTTTTGCATTTTGCAATGTACTTTTGTACAATCACACATTATATTGCATACAATCACTCTCAACTTTGCTCTTGTCCTTTTTGGTTTACTCCTGTCCTATTTGGCTTATATAATTTCAGCCACCTTTTCGTATTGAAAAATCAAATTTTTGAAAATTTTCATAAAATCCGGAACAAAAAAATGAAAAAAAAAACTTGTAATATTATCAGACTCGTAGCCATTCCTAATAGAGAAGAGCAGTAGAACATACATACATATATACATTACTTGCCAAAACGGAGATTGTTGTACATTAATTTCAACTTATATTATGGCTAGATTAACTGCAAATATATTTTCACTTTCAATAGCTACAATATTACTGTTCATGTTCTATGAGTCGACTGGAAAATTTTACTTTGTAGCTTTTTTATTGAATAGAGTTGTTTACTCCAAGGAGTTTGTTGATTGGAAGGACATCCGGGTAGTAAAATCAACTTGGACCAATATCAATTACATATAAAGCCTGCATCTTATCAAAACCCTTAATATTTGGGTTTTGCTGAAT
>JAUZNK010019370.1:0-21223 GCA_035046665.1 Euphysa ruthae
GTATATTTTTATTTTTTATTGATTTTAGGATACCTAAATAAAAGAAAGCAAAATTAACTTCAAAATGACTATGTATACAAAAATTTGAGAATTACTGTACGCCTCGAAAAAGCTTTATGATTCTCAGGCACAAATTCTGAACATACAAACAAAAGAAAGGTCAAAAATTTGATGATTTTGTGACAACTAAAAAGTCTTGGTGGCAGAGTGCATTGTGAAGATCTGATAGCTTTGATTGATTTATGGCTGGTTTTCTTGCCCTGGGTGGTGTTGAACATCATAATGATAGCAACTGATTTCTGTTCACAATCTGATAATTTTTTCGTTGTTTTTTTTTGATAAGATCGAACAGGTATGATACTGCTTCTTGGTTGTTTATAAGAGTGAAATATTGTCCTGTCAGGTAATGTTTCCATTTACATAAAGCTTCAACAGTTGCATGAGCTTTCTTTTCAATAGGAGGATGTCTCATTTTGTGTTTGTCAAGCGTTTTTGTGAAAAACTTTACTGGTCGTTCATTTTGATTTAAAGTTACTGCAAGTGCAAAATGTGATGCGTCTGTTTGAACAACAAATGAATAAATTTATCACTTGTAAGAGAGGGTGAACATTAACTGATTAATTTTTAATGAAACTAGAATATTATGAAAATAGACCTTCTACTTCCTGTCATGCTTTGTTATTAGTCGGTATGGTTAGATCAGGGAGAGGTTGTAATCAATTTTGATCTGTTTTGATGCTTTTATGTGATAGAATATAGCCAAAAAAATCTATCTTTAAATCAGCTAACAATTAACTTTTAAGTTCTCATTGTGTTCACTCTGATCCATGCCAGCTAAAGTTATATTCTTTTAGGTTGTTTTAATGAATGTATCTATTTTAAGTTGAAATGCAGAAGCAGAAATTGTAGGTCCGAAAAGTATTTGAGTAAATTTATAGAGTTTGTTTTTGACCTCAAACAC
Source organism: Euphysa ruthae (assembly GCA_035046665.1). Lineage (NCBI taxonomy): Eukaryota > Metazoa > Cnidaria > Hydrozoa > Anthoathecata > Corymorphidae > Euphysa > Euphysa ruthae. Next base: position 962 of record JAUZNK010019370.1, read on the forward strand.
TCTGAATGACTTATAGTGTGCTAGTGACAGTATTTGATGGCATGCGCTTTTCACACGTAATGTACTAAACACTTCGTATTTTGCAATGTCATTGATTTTATCATCGATCCTTAGTAAGGGATATGCATCAAGGTATGTAAATTTATTAATTGTTTGTGAGTAGTCGTTACATAAACTTTTTTTATGGTGATGATTTGTCGTTTCTATCTATGACTCAGGCTTTCCAAGGAGAACTGCAAGCTTCTATAATTTTTTCTTTGTGTAATTTTTGAACTTTGGAGTCAACTAATGTCTATCTATATGGTATAATCCTTAAGACTTTGTTGCTTTTGGGTGGCAATCCTTTGAGAAATTTGATAAAACTTTTATTTTAACTCATAAACTCTCGTCTGAGTATGGCATCAGAGCAAAGATTTGATAAAACAATAAAAAATAGTTTTACAAACTAGTTAGTAATAGAAGTGCCCATGGGTTTTGTTCTGTCGTATCTAGATATCTTGGTCTCTAAGGGGGTAAAAACCGCATCTCCGTGATAGAAATCAGAGACTTAACCACTTGGCCAGATAACCATGAAAGGCTTTTCTACTAATAAAGTTTTCCGAACTGCCGGTATCTATTAATGCTGAGATAGTATGTCCATTAATAATAACTTGCGATCAGCATTGTAAATGTTTTAGATTTGCTGACCTTTGCATGATGACCTTTTTTCTGATACCTTAAACAGGAAGCATCTCTCGCAGGACAGTTCCTGCTGTTTCGAAGTTTTTTTCATTGTACTATGCCAGTATAAACATTCTGAGTGTCATTTCTGATTAGTTTACTCAACGGATGGCTCCCACCATAGGTAGCAACTCCAACTATATTTTATGTATATAGTAAAAAATGTAACTAAATTTATCTTTTGTAACCTTGTGTATGGTAAATAAAATGTTTTACTTATTTACTTACTTGTTTGCTTGCTGTAGGAGAATTTGCTCGAGGTGAAGATACTTCTCCAAGATCGAAGTAGAGGTTTGAAAAATTGATGAAAGATAAATCGTAATGAATACATAGTTACTGCGATAAGACTTTATCTTTCATTTGACATGTATGTATACCAGTTATAATATAAAATAAGGAAAAATAGAAGTAACGGTTAACACAAGTTCAGTTAGTTCATCACACAAGTTCATCACAGTTATAGTTTTTTCTTGTGTAACATATAAATCCAGCCATGTTTTACTATGTCATACGCCTTTTTTAACTGAAGATTGTATTCTTTGACTATTTATGTTATGGACAAATATTGAAAAATAGTCTGCAGTCCAACACACTTTCTGGCTCCTATATAGTATGCTAAAGCTCCAGTGAAGATTTTGAAAAATGTTACCAAACAAGTAATTAGTTTAATATGTACTTTTTTGAGCTCAAATTCTTTTGAAATATAGTACTGTTCTCCCATGCACATCATCCATTTTGGTATTGATTTGAAGTCGGTTGAAAACCACTTAGGAAAATCTATACTTGATTCAATCAAGAAACCCTTCAAAGCCTTATACAATATGGTATTAGTTATTGGCAGGAGTTAACAAGATGTTTACAATTAGTTTAGCCAATAAATATGTTAATATGCATGTTTGATAATATACGCTAATCTTCTTAACTGGCAAATTTTTACTTCTCAAACATTTTCCATTGTCTTCTATTTATATTTTGATACTAGTTGGATTTTCCTATTGGTGTTTCCTATTGTTATTGGGTCTTTTTTAATGATAGTTGCATTATTCTTCGATGCCATCTCAGAAAATTGACTTTTAACAGGAATTTCCTTATCTCATATGTAGAATTCATCATAAACTATAACGTTTTTAACCATAAGATCAAGGAAACAATCTTAGCTCTCTGGATATAGTTTGCAGACTTTATAAATAATTATAGACTACATAATTTTGTAAATTTTTTTTCTCTGTGTTTTTGTGTGTGATATAACTGTACCAAAATGGAAGTATTGTTGTGACAGATAATTTCTGTGCATATCCTTGTCACCATTTGTTTATCCATTTTGTTGTTTTTTGTTGCCCATCCAAAGTTTCCCAGTATGATGAACAAAACTATTTGTTACATCCACATCCACTTTAGGCCTCTTAATTTGTCAGCTGTTCACCCATCTGATATGTTTACATATTGATTTTTATTTTGTAGTTACGAATAAGAATAATAGCCAGTATTGTTTTTTACTTTATAGCTCATCATACGATGATAGAATGATGTATTATTCATTTTTGAAAATTTCCAAATTGGAAATTTATCAATGATTGTTTATTTTCTAAATTTTTGAGTAAATTGCATGTGTATATAATGAGAATTTCAAATGATAAGGCATAAACAGAACTGGGAACTCTAAGGAATGAAGGTGTGAGAAGAAAGCAGTTATCATAACACAAGAAAGACTATGTTAGGTTAAGGGTTGCTATTGTTAATCTTGGCACACTACAAGGTCATGCAGGTGAGGTTTTTGAAATGTTAGAGGGTGTTGAGAGTGCTGTGTTCATAAATTCAGCTGAAGCTTCTCTTAGTGAGATTTTTAAAGGGTAGAAGGGCACGGTATATATATATATATTTATATATAACCTTTTCTGAATAAGTATTTTTTGATGAATATTCTTTGAGCTAGATTTTTGCAGAAGGGCCCTTGGGTTTGATTCTGGTTTACTTAGAGCTCCCATTTGAGCTTGCGGTAAAGAAAATATTGCTACGTTAGGGGGATCGAGCTCGTACCTCCCTGACAGAAACCTAAGTCTTAACTGCTCAGCCAGATAACCATTGTGGATAGAAAAAGCAATTGATGTCAAGTGTGCTAATGACTTCATTATGATTAAGTTTTTGGCAGTTAATAGGATTTTGTATCATTTTATGCATCTTGGTATGGACTCAGTGAGAAAGGTAACAATAGATTTTATGATAAGTTGATAGCAGTCAAATCTCAGTTTGGTGATAGTGAAATTTTCATAGTTGTTGGTGGCTTTAATATCTATGTTGGAAAGTTGTGGGATGTAGAGGTGAGCATGGCGGCTATGGTTTTGGGAGCAGCAATAAGGAAGGAAAAATTACATGAGTTTGGAATGGCAACAGACATGGTGGTTTGCAACACATCGTTTAGTAACAGTCAGAGTAGGCCTATAACATGAATCACGTGGTTTAGCAGACACAGACCCTTTCAGAATTTAGCTCAACAGTTTAACAGTTATGTATGAAAAATCTCTGAGCTACTTTAATGATTAGTCTTCTAGAAGGCACTAACGACCAACCTGTTGGTTGAGTGGAGAGGTTTTTTTTTTTTTAATAATTACATACATTTTATTATTATATATTTTTTTTTACTATGCTTTGGCTGAATCTGTTTTTTTGTGATGTGTAACGGCAGCATAATGGAAATATTGTTGTGACAGACAATTTTTGTGCCTATTCTTGCCACTATTTGTTTTTATCTTAATTTGTCAATATCTCAAAGATGTAATGTAAGTAATGACCCGCTCAACGGGTCACAGGGAGTAAAAGGGTTAATTTGTGAATCAAATTATATTTTGCAATATTTTTTTAGGGAAATAATTGACTATAAAATTATGTTGAAATTGACCAGCTCACCAAAAGATAATATTTCTAACTTGCACTAGAACAAAAGAAAAAGCAAACAATATCTGCCTGGGATAAAGACACAGACAAGAAGTTTAAAATGGTGAATAATATTTTTTTTTTAAGAAATTTGAAATTCAATTCACAGAATATTTCAATGAAAAAATCTAAGTTTCTAACTGGGATTCATGAATATTTTGTTGAGTAAATATAAAATCATATCATTATATCAGTCAGATGGGATTGTGTAGACCTATGTCACCATACACTTAATCACAAATAAAAATGTTTGCAAATATATTTTGTTGTTTGTTATTTTTAAGCATGCGGATTTGCATAATATCATAACAAAAATAAAATGGAAAATTTAAAATATAATAAAATATTATTTACAAAGGGTAGAAAATTGCGTTGTGTAGAATTAACACTTATTAGATGGTGTAATTCTTCTCTAAAAAGTATTTATATTAATCTTATGAGGTAACTTGTTGATCTTGAAAAGATTAAGAACATGTTTTTTTTTGAAAAAGCCATTATGGAATTTTGAATCTTTTAGGAATATTGTGTTACACAGTCCTATCTGGCTAGCTAACATGCTGCAAGCAGGCTTTAAAAGTCATTTAATTCATTATGATCATACTAAAAAAAAGAAAGAAATATAAAGAAGAAATCTTGAAATGATAAAAATCCCTGATCTTAAACCCAAATCTTTAAATAGCAGCGGTGAAATCATATAATAAGATATACACATAATAGAAAAAAAAATTATAATAAAAAAAACACATATCAGCCTTTGCTGGGGCATGGATGACCAAAATTTTAATTATCACCATGTTCGCATCCCGAATATTCTTAATTCTTAACGAAAAAAAAAAACACCAGGCTTTGTCTTTTAAATGCAAAAAACAGAATGCATAAATGTTTCATATTCTATAAGTTGTACTAGCCATAGTTAAAAAAATCTACTGCACATGTAAAAAAGGTAAAACTTTTATTTATCCCCCCGTTTTGTAAAAAATTAAATTAACGTAAGCCCTTTTTTGGGAATACTAAATGCAAAAAAGTAAAAAACATAATATTATCGTACCAGAAAGTTATTCCTGCGCCTTTTACGAAATTGTAAAAATTAAGATAAATAAATCTTTTTAAGATTTAAAATTTACAAAACAGCTCTACGACATCTACACTCAAGATATCAAGGCCTTAAGAAAACTGTTGCACCCTCCCACACTTTTTTGAATTAAAAAATTAAAAGTTGAACTAGATTCAAAGCCTTGTAATCCAGCTCGTCGCTTATAAAGAATTAATTAAACCCCCTGATGTGCAAAAAAATTTTCCCCATTTGGAAATATTTTTTTTTACCATAGAATATTTCAGGAGTGCGGACCTTGAGATTGACATCGTTAATAGTATCAATCAGAAGAATTCATCAACTCAGATACCTCAAAAACATTTGAAAATATGTTAGAAACTTATACAATAACCAACATCAATTCAATGAACTAAAATAAATTATGGCAATTATCAAAGGATCCCCAACAGAACTATTACTCTTACCTGTACATGTTAATTCTTGAAATAATTCTTATCTAATAAAAGCCATGATGATAAAGCATTACTGATAGTCAAACCAAGTAATAAATCATCAGGATATGGATAAGTCGATTCAATTATTAATCAAGATGCACCTCTGACAAATTGTGCAAAAAAAAAATTTCCCAAAAAATATGGTAAAAAAATTTTCGTGTGACCAAAAATTTTTTTTCAAAAAATACAAAAAAATGACTTTGAAGCAAAAAATGAAAAGTCAAAACCTTCATCAGAACCTAAAATATTCCAGTTCACAAAAAACTGTAAAAGTAAGGAAACGCAAAGTGGTAAGCATAAGAGTAACCTAATGTTATAATCTATCACAAACAATAGAAGAATACTAACAAAATGATCAACATAAATGTTAATAACGCATCTATATTATCTAGAAATTTTGAGCTGATCTTTATTGTAAGATTTGTTGTATACAACCTCAATTATAAAGGAAAACTTAATTTTTCATTCTTCATAGTGAGTCGGAAACTTTTGTGATTTTATCATTCAATCCATCGTTTGGTTTCAAGCTTTTTAGCCGTTCTTGCATCACAATAAAAACCACACTGGGCTTCGAATGATTCAGAAATATCTAAATTGCTGAAAAATACACTTTTTTGGGGATGCCATTTAACTAAAAATCAAACAACAGCCATTTCTCTAGAGAAAATGCTATAAGCGGTTTGCCATGTGTTATATAAAAATTTATCTAGAAGTAATAAGTAAAAACAACATCAAAAATTCTGGGGTGGAAGGTGCCCAAAAACTCCCTCAGATCAATGGGCTGTACTACAGACCCTTAGTCTATTGCAATCAAAGTCCTAAGCTGGTATAAGGGTATGGACTCTTAGACCGGTTCAGGATTATTAACCAAAAAGGATTATAATTGAAGCATGTCACAACTATAACTAAGCATTTAAATGCATTGATACACATGGAATAACGTACTGTGAAACAGGAACAATGATGATGAATTATATATTTCCATGTGGCAGCAACATATGACTTCATGTTATCAATATAACAACTCCAGTTACTCATCCAAATATCTTGCAATCATAATTTATCAGAAAACATAAGGAAACATATCTTCAGCCTCACTACCTATTTTCAGCATCAATCAAAACAATTGCTTTAGATTTAAAAGCTTGTCACCATGCTTTCAACCACTTTGAAATTTTTGAAACATTTCTCAAGTATTATTTATCAGACTATACAGCATCAACAAATCTTGACCTTAAATTATGACTACTCTCAGCCGGGCCAACAGCTCCTGCAAATATTTCTTTTTTATCCATATATGATTCAGGTTTCATAAATTATGTCAGAAACGATTTTACCATGGTTTCGTCATCGGTTGTTAAAACTTATTTTCCTTGTATAATATATTAAATAGTACTAATTCAGCTTTTAAGGATATCTGATCTTCTACTACCAAGGAGATTAAAAGAGGTTTAATGTTTGGACCCTAAAAAAAAGTCACATATTTCGTTAGTATAAAGAATTATAGTGAATTTTAGTTGCAATTAAAAATTTTTCAAAATGCCAGTAATAGGAAAAATTGTCAAATAGGATATGATTTTTGACGTATTTTTGGCTTTTTAAGGGTCTTAGGTCTATAGTAAGACTTATTTTGCCTTATGGTTGTGGCTTTGTACATAGCCATAACCATTTCTGGGTAACATATATGTTACCCAGAAATTCTCAAACAAAAAAATATATATACATATATCTAGAGAATTTAGTAAGATACTCAGTGTCATTAATTGTATAATTATTACAGGCAAATGTGATTAGATAGCAGGTGTAAATCTTGTCTTAATAATTCTTTAATGCTTGATAATTTAGTAACAAATATCATCCATGAATCAAACTTGTATCTACAGATATGACTTGAGTATTTTCTTTGCAATCACATGATTTAATTATTGAACTTCCTTCTGCAATTGGGCTCATGTTGATGAAATTTATAGTAGGGATTTCGTTCTTATGTTTTATGCAGTTTTGAATGCATTCAGCAACCGTTCTGATACCTGCTTGGATATGTGCTCCACCATTACCATCTCTGGAACCAATTTTGCAAGCTTTAAGCAAAATAATTTTTGTTAAATCAAAAATATCTCTATCAATAACTTTTATTAATTTTAAACCAAAAGTTGTGCTCAAAACAGTTTTCTTTTTTTTATATATGTACTTAAATCAATCTCACTGAAAACTAAACACAAAGTAATCAAATTGTTTTCAACTGACCAAAATCAATTTTGCAAGTTACAGCAAACAGGGGAATATGCTGAAATAAATTTTTTGAGAAACGAGGATATAAATGCAATATCAATTATCATCCATTTTAGAGATTTTTATCAAAATTGTTAGATCTTTGTTTTTTCAAAGTTTTTTCTCACAATCAGAATTCTAAATAAAAAGTTGTGAAGTATTTTGTTCTCAATAAATTAAATCAACAAAATAAAAAACAGCTACTGTTAGTTGGTTGGTAAATTAGATAATTTGCAATGTTACTTCCCTACCTCATTGAGCATATCATATCTTTATAAGACCTGGAATATCAAACTCATTAGAACTTCAAATGATCTGAGGTAGGTAAATATATGGTTAAGGAACCTAAAAATGTGTTTAAAGAACCTAAAAGATATTTTGTGTCAAGTTGCCATAATATGATGTCTACAAAATCATTTATTTACCTTCTATAATTATTTACTCGCCTCATCAATATTTAACTGAAAAGTTTCTGCTTTAACTTTTAATGTTTTTAGGTGATGGAGGCTGGGTTATAAGAACCGAAAAAAATTTTTGTAAGCATCATGAGAATTTTGATGGTTATTATTATTATTGCTACAGTACGAACATTTTATGCTCATACTGTAGCAACAATACTTAAGTAGTTGTTATGTTGAGAATTTAACTTTAGCTTAATTATATCTTCAGAAAACGTTTTTCAACAAAATTTTGAGCTAAAAAAGTAAAAACAGATTCCTTTTAATAATGAGATAAATATAATTTATGATAGAGATATATAGCTATGTAATTCCGACTTTGTTGGTGGAAATTGGTACGAAATAAATGGAGATAAATGTTTTTCTCATTAGATACCTGGTATTAATAAGGTATTATAAAAACTACTGCTTAAAAGACAAAGGTTTGATTTAAAGAGTTCAACTTTTTATTTTTCTTGTGAAATGAACGGCAATGAAGTGTATGAAAGATAAAATGATTTTCTTTTATTACATGGAAACTTTGGTTGAGAAGAAAATCGCAAGAAAATTACTCACAGTCGCATAAATAATTGTGTAATAAAGATAATTAAAAATAAAAAGATTTTATTTTATGGAACTTTTCGAAAATTGAAACCGGAATGAAATGTAATCACAGTCACATAGATCACTGTATAGTTTTCATTTTCAACAAAATTATTTTCGTCATACGGATTAATAGAGAACAACTGACATTCATGTTCATTTTCGATTAGCTTTGATATTACAGCAGACGTGCATTCATTATCTCCACCACATTTCTTTATGCAGCTTTATTTTTGGAAGCAATATGAACTGACAGTGGTGATGTATCGCTGATCATGGTCATATTGACTTTGTTTTCCGTTGCCAAGTGAATTATTGTAGAATTACGACATGCGTGCTTATTTCTACAGCATCTTAGTGCTCCACTAAATCAAAGTTTTAATATTTTTCAAATATACCTCAAAATTTATATTGTATATTAGTTAAATATCTAATAAAACCATTGATAATAATTAGACCTTGTGTTTTAAATGTTCTGAATTTAATGTAATTTTTTAATTCACTGTATGTCGCTATATGTGAGATTTCAATTTAGTCCATTCTGAATGACTAACTTCTAACAAGTAAAGTTTTTCATTAAATAGTTCTTTACTTGAGGGTTCTGAGACTACAGATAACTAATTTTTGAATTTACAGTTTATTTTTTCTTTCATTTTTTCTATCATATTTGATTCAGATACAATTTCCTAGAGCATTATTTCCGCTCCTTATTTTTTTGTTAATGTGGTGAAATTATATTATATTATATATTTATATTATATTTATATTATATTTGACATAAATATTATCAATAGGTTAGTATAAAAACATGAATAATTTACTTCAATAGAACTTTTCAATATAAAGCTTGTTAACTAACCATATTTATGATTCAAATAATAAAAACATGTCTTGATTATAAAATGTTGCTTAGTGAGTGAATTTTAATTATGAATAAGTCAGCCCTCACAATTCACTTTGGTGATCGGCAATTGCCAAAGTGGTTGCCAAGGTAATTATTATTAGCGTCAACAAAAAAATTGCCAAGGCAGTTTTTTTTCTGCCGTTTTTTTTTTTATACTCAATGTTTTGAAAATCAGCCAAACCATTTTAAATCTAGCAAATTTTTTAGGCTACCAATAATTAATATACAATAGATAAATAAAAATAAATTATTTTCTGTCGACAGTATTGGAATTACTTTTCATTTGGTTTTGATTAATTGGAAAAATAGTTTGGAGAAAAGAAAAAAAAAGATTTTATGGTTTTTTATTAAAAATATATTTCAATTTAAAATGAATTTTAATTTAACTTACAGTTTATGAAACACCTACTTTTTGTAAAGACGCGAAATTAAATATTAAAACAGTTTGATATTTAAATTCAAGTTAATGATTCTTTTGTTAAACTTTTAAATAAAATTCTCTCTGGAATTTGTTATTGAAATTAATTTGATTTTTATTTGCTAACTAATAACAAGGATATCATATTTTATTGTTTCAATTAAATTATTCTCTACTTTTCAAATATTTTTAATAAAAAAATAGGAAGTGGAGACAAAATATGAAAAATAGGCAAGAATTATGGCTAAAAAAACTTTTATTAATATAGAGACTTTTTCGCGTTGTTGCCAAATGAGTTGCAGCAATTAATATAGTAAATAGCAGCGGTGCCAATAACATTATTAAAGTAATCTAATTAACATAATGTGTGTTTTTTCTTGTGTGAAGAGTGATTTTTTGTTTTTAATAGTAATTTTGTTTTTAATAGTAGTTTTAGGAGACCCTAGAGCGTACTTATTTTTCAGTTTGACAGCTTGTCAAAAACATCATATTTTTTAGTATTGGGTTAAATGTTGTGCATTTTTCAATTTTCTCCAAAAATGGATGATTATTTTTTCAAATTCTACTTGAGCCTTAACTACCAAAATTTTATCTTTTCACAAATTTGTTCATTTACCAAAAAAATTCCTCAATTTTTGTTTGTTATTTATGTTGTTTGAAAATATGCAGTGATAAAACACATCTTGAAAAAGAAAAGAAAATTTCAAAAAAAATTTTGATGTTATACATCTTTTTTTATTTAAATTTACAATTAACCATTATTTTGTCATAATGCACTACAAATGCATGAAATAGGGACAAAGTAAATGCATTTTTATTTTTTCCAAATATAATTCACCAAATAAAATGATTCAGATGGTTTCACTATTTATTCCTGAGCAGAACAAGCTGGGAGACTTTCAAATGGTGAACCCCAATCACCAATACTGAGCTGCAATTCATCAAATGCTGGATTTCTCAGTCTTAACATTTGCTTGTCTGCCAATATTGCACACATTTCTTCAAAACAATATTTTAATCAACCAATATTTCTTCAAACTGTTTTTAAACGAATTGAAACAAGGAGTATAATTTCGTCATAGTTTCATAAAAAAATGATAAAAACAGGCTTCTTTGGGAAAAAAATGAAGGCGATTTATAAAAGGAGCTCTGTGAATTGGTGAGGTGCTCGAATTGACTACTATATCTTTTTTGTTTTTGTTTTTTTTAATATTTTTAAGACAACATCGTGTGCTGACTTAGGGGGTAAATTAAGGGATTGCTAATCACGATACTTTTTTTGAATCACCTTGGAATTACGCATATTCCAAAAGTTCCATAATACGGCAATTTTGGCGTGTTTATTTTGTGAAAATTATTGTTGTAAAGTATCTAACATATTCTTTATTTGTTTAGCCTATGTTTGTTATAAGTGACATAATTATAATTTTTGTTGCATATTTTCAAGATTCTGTTTATCCAAAGTTTACGCATGCAATTTTGATATTTGAAATTATGCAGCACATACATACATACATGCGTAAATTCAACATCCAATGAGTTTTAAACTTACACCGTTTAATATGGGAGTTTTATTATAAGGTACATTATTCTGTATTAAACTTTCAATTCTTCAATTGCCAGAATTTTTATGTAGCATGTTTTGTCCATTATTGGAGGTGTCTGCTTTTTGGAAGGTTGTTATTTTTTACCCATTTTTGGCCTAAAAATGTTACTTTCAGCTACTATAAAGGCACTGGCAACACCCCAGGAGGAAAGAAAACACCTGTTCCCAAGATAGCTACAAAAGAATTTATTACAAGGTTTATTCTCGTAATTGTCAGACAGACTCACAGAAAGCAGATTCCTAACTTTAGAATGAGAATTGAGTTTTAAGTAAAAGGGAAAATAAAAGAAATGAGAAGTTAAAAGTAAAACTCAAAGCTTTTGTTTCACCTGAAAAATATCTGAAATTTTTTTAAGCATTTCTCACGATTAATAGCAATGACCTCATCAAACTTTTTTTTTTTGAATTTGTTGCATGAGGGAACATTGAAAAACTTTTAAGATACCTGCATTAAGTTGGTAGTTGGAAATATACCAATATCTCATAGTAGGTGATCTGGTATTGACTGTTTAAGCAATCAACTTGGAGAGCTGAAAATGGACCATTTTTATTGATAACTTGCCACTTCAGAACTTTTCCAATAAACGATTTTGGTCTACCTTTATTAACAAATATCCAAATCATTTCTGTACAACGTCTTCTTCGTTCACAGGAGGACTAACACTTTATCAACAAATATACATCCAAATCATTTGTTCTCCAGGTCTTCTTTTTCACTTTCCCGATGTTCGCCCTTGTCCACTATCTGATTCCTCCTCGTTCACTTTCATATTCAATCGATGTGTTGTCTTTTTTACTTGGTCCAGTTATTTAAAACGGTAAAATAGTTTTCAAAGCACTCACAATCACATGATGTGATTTTCATAAGTTCGTAAATATTTGTAAATTCAATAGTGGCAGTTTTCGATTCACCTTTTATAATCAAAGTTGCTCTTCTAGTGAAACGCTGGAGTTGCAGTTGTTCTTTTACAGTCAGATTGAGATTAACGACAGAGCAATTGGTTAGCACTAGTGTAATAAATGACTGGTAAATAGATTTGGTAGTGAATAGTGTAATTGAATTTTGAAGGTGGTATAGAAGTCATAATATGCGTGATGCTTTTCGGTAGGTTTCATTAAAGTATGTTTTGAGAAATAGAGTAGGATCAAGTTTCACTCCAAGATGTTTGCAAATGCAAGTTTTGTTAATGTATTGTTAATGGGCTACATAAATGATTAAGATTTTGCGTATTTTTTTAGTCTTGCACCAATCAGAACGATGATTATAATGATTTAAATTTTTTTTTAATTTTTGTATGCATTTTTTTGTTTCATCCAGAAAAAATAATTTCAAACTTGATCTATGCAACAGCCACATAGTAAAAGGAAAAAGCCACATAAATTATGTTAAGAGATATTGATTTTAAATCGTTTTTTGTATTTTATAAAATAAATAAGTGAACAACATTTAAGTATTTTTATTCCATTTTGTTAATAGTTATGTCCTAGTTGTTGTTTATAATTTATATTAAGTGCTGATGATTATATAGTAATAAGTTTTTTTGCATGAGTAGTTTTAGCCACTGATCAAAGAATAAATTCTCCTAATTCTCGTTTTCAAAAGGACTTCAATACATATCAAACATAATAACAACATGCCAAGAGTTTTCGTGTAACTTTTTTATAAATTCGGTTTGGAATAAAAGACTTAATAGCTTGTTGTAATCACTCTGAAAAGTGATGATAACCTTGCTTTTTTTATTCTCATAATTTGGCTGCATTTTGTTATTATCACAATAATTCTACGCAAAATTACGCTGTGCGATAAGGTAGCCAAAATTACGTTGTGCGATAAGGTAGTCAAAATTAGGTTGTGCGATAAGGTAGCCCAAATTACGTTTTGCGAAAAGGTACCCAAAATTACGTTGTGCGATAAGGTAGCCCAAATTACGTTTTGCGAAAAGGTAGCCAAAATTACGTTGTGCGATAAGGTAGCCAAAAAACATAATGAAACTTTTTCAGCAAGCAAAACCTACCTTAAGGGAAATATTTTTGGTAGATCTTTGAATCCTCCAAATTTGGTGCAATTTGGCGGACCCGAAAAAGTACTAAATTTGGAGGGAATTTATTTTGGGGGTTTACATAAAAGTTCAAATTTGGAGGGAATTAATTTTGGAGGAAGGCCAAATAATGAATTTGTTTGGGGAGAGGTATTTAGATAAAATAGAAAATATGTTGCTTTAAATCTAAAGTCATTCAAACTTTTTTTTTGGTTTGTATGGCAAATATGTACAAAAAACACTAAGGCTGTATAACAACACGCAAATGATGTTTGTTATGGTTCTGTTTCATCATCAATAAAGAAATCATTCCTTCCGAAATTGGCAGAAAGGAATGAAAAGTATTTTGCGGTTAAGAAAAAAATTCTATTTGGCGGAATTAATTGTGGGAGTTTGCTAAAAAAATCGAAATCGTCGGTAAGAAATTTTGGCAGATTATAAATGAACCCATCAAATCCGCCAAAATTATAAATGAATGATCAGTCTATTTTTAATTGAGAACATTCTGTTTATATCTAGAAACATTATTTTTTCATATTTCATACAAAAAAGCGGTTTTATCACAAAATAATAAAATCTCAAAGTTCGATATTTGCCTCGTTCGAATGTCTGGAATTCTGAAACTGAAAAAAAAATAAAAAGGTTTGTGCAGTCACGAAAGTTCAACTTTCTTGACTGCACAAACGAATCGCTTTTTGATATGACTGCATGAAATTTCGCAGTCAATATATCACAATATTTATCAGTGCGCATGCTCATAAATAAAATTAGACGTAGTTTTGCAGTCATGACTGCAAAATATTCCGAATGGAAATCAGCCTTAAAACATTGTGTCTGATTTGTTTACTTTAAATGAGCATAAATTGACTCTTTAGTGGTTTATCTTTTTAAAAGGAAAATCATAAAAACATTAAAAGCTGATGTCTTTATAATATCTAATCAAAATTTTTATTTGGACAGTAATTGGGAAATTGATTTTTATTTTGAACTAGGGAAGAGTCCATCAAACAGACATTGTTTTGCGCTAGCTAACACCCTGGCCAACCCACCCGTTCCCTAATTTTCATTTTGGTTAACCATTTCACATTTCTACCATTTCAAAAATTTTATCTGTTTTAGTACCCAATCCCCTAAAAAGATCAAATTTTCCCATAAATAAGGTTTTTATTTCTGATTTTTCTTGATGAAATATGTTGCAATTTTGCTTACAGTGAGTTTTTTGATAGACCCTTCTGATATTTATTTTTATACATAGGATATAAGTGCTCATGAGGCAAAATACAAAGTAAATATTCTAATTGCTTTGTTTGAGAATAGAAATTATTTAATAATTTCTTTTTTTCACGTATGTCGTTTCGAAACTTTTATCAAAAAAATGCTTAAAACAAGTCAATAAAATAATGTTATCTTTGTCGATTTGTAAAAATCGTTCAAAATTGATTCTCTGTTTGACTGCATTTTTTCACAATTTTGTTTCTTTTTTTAATAAGCCAAATTCCATTGCACCTGCCTACCTATGAGGGGGAGCAGGAAAAATTTATAATGGAGAGAGGCCCAAATAGAAGATTTGATTTTATGGAGGAGTTACGAAACCATGGCTGTGGTCTGGGATCCTGATTTTTGTTAGATATTGCTTTTTTGGGGTCTAAGGAGTTTTGAATAAATATTGGGTCACTCCATTTGACATTCCTTATGGATTTAGTTAGGACTGCTCTTTTACATTTAAATTTTAGTTTTAGTTCCGTACGTGGATGATGAAGGTAGATCGTTTGTTTCAAATTTTTCCCACATTAACTCTTGATTCAATTATTAACACACTTGTACACTTCAATCATTAGAAAATGGGGATGTTTTTTATGAATAATTATAGTGTTTTCAAGGGTAAGTAGTACATCAAAGCTTAATATAAAGTTTGGATGAACTGTTCTAAGTGTACATTTTTGTAGCCTGTGAATCACATTTTCTTACAAAAAAACCAGATTAAAGGACAATACAAAAAATGACTTAAAACATAACTGTATACAAGAGTACGAGTTTGTATAACACTCAAAAGCTTACGAATGCTAATCAAGAAAATGAGCTTGTTATTGGCTTGAACACACAACTTTCAAGTATGAATTGAAAAATTTAGTTTATAATCTATCATAATCTCAAGACGCAGAACTTATTTTTTTGTAACAATTTTCTTATTAAATATATAAAAACTGTTGGGATGAATCTTTGCTATATATAGTATAGATGTATTATACCTATTTCATGGTTGTCTGGCTGAGCGGTTAAGTACTTGGCTTCTGTTAGCCAAATCGACCCCTCTTAGAGGCCAATGATTTTTTGTTACTCAGATAGGAGCTCTTAGTACACCAGAACTCAACCTGTTGGCTTTTCTGTAATAAATTAGTTTGTAGAACTATTTGTTGGCCCCACGTTAAAATAACCGAAATCGAATAATGATGTGAAACATGCATACGATATTATATAGAAAGTTATATTCTGGAATAAACCATGCGAAAATTTATTATCAAATATTGTAATGGTAAGGCTTTAAAAACAAGGCGTAGTTGGTAGAATTATTTTTTCATAGTTTCACCACAGTTGGATGAAATTGTTTGGACTTGGATTTTTGGGCCTGTTACAGATCTGCTCAATATTGAAAGCTGCGTCATAACATGGTTCTTGAAATCACATTCTAAAATTGCCACTGGAAAGTTGATAGCGGCCAGTGGATGTTAAGTGACATAAACTATGATTGAATTATTATAGTGTCAAGTTCACAATTTTTTCAGCCGTTCATTTTCATGTAATCGAAATAATTACGTGTTAATTCAATGCCAAGTATGAATATAATTGGTTTCTTCAGTAATTATTAAATTTTTTAAACTCAAAACAGACTGATTTTACTGGCACTGAAACCATTTATATATAGTGCTTCTTGTTTTATGGCATACAGCTACTGTTTGCTTTTAGTTTGTTTGGTATGTAATGATATTGTGTTGGTCATATGACTGAAGCTCTCAAACATTTTTCAGGGTTTAATCATGTCACAATTATTTTTAACTTTTTGCCTACGAAAGCATTTGGGTACAATTTAAATTACATTTCATCTAATAATTAAATCTTATCTCTCGCTAAATAAATTTTTTAAGAAATAAATATTAATCGATTCATAAATAGTATTATAAATAATAGATATTTAATGTAGTAAAATAAAAATTTGTGATTTATATTTATTTTTTTGAAAAAAATAAATTTTCAAACAACAGAATTCTGCTGAAAGTATTTTTAAAATGTTTAAGGCTAGTCTATCTATCAAAGAAGTACTTTATTTCTTTCAAACACCGAGTTTTTTTTCTTAATAAAACATTTCATAATTTAAATAATTAATAAAATTTACTTTTTAGTAGTTTAAGTCTATTAAATAAATATGTTACTGATGAATATGCTGCTTTATTCAGGTTGATATTTGCTTTAGTTAGCAATGTCATAGTTTCATAATAGCCTAGTTAAGTTATTATTATGAACTTTTTTTGTTTCTATTAATGTTTTTATTTTTAATATTCGAAGAATAGTGTCAAACCCTTTATTCATTTAGATATTTATGTAACATAGCATTACAAATTTTTGTATCATATATCTATTTCGGATAGATATTGTTCTTCCTGAGCTTCTGTTTATACTTCTTTTGATTAAAGTTTAATGATCCTTTTTGATTTATATACATCTGTTTTTCCTTTGAATTATTTTTATGAGCTCATTTAATAAATAGATTTTTTATGATGAAACTTTAATAAGCTGCAGAAAATAAACTTTATTAGCGGTGTTTTTATTGAAAGAATTTAAATTTTGAAAATCTAATCAGGCAACACTTATGTATGGAAAGAAACTTGCTTTTTATCTTGTTGAAGACAAGTTGGTGAGTTTATTTTCTATTAGGTTGCTAAAACATTCTTTTCAGAACAATAAGTTTTGCTAAATACAAAATAAAGATATTTATTTGCTTTAAGCTGGTTGCCCGCAGCTCTACAATGAGTCTGTGGCTCCAAAATTGTTTTAAAAATGTTTATCCTGAGTTCTTATTGGCTAAGAGACGTATTCATAGCTCTCTGAAATCACTAAGTATTTGCTGGATGACTGCTATCCGCACTTGTCATAGCATGGCATTTGTTTTCTTTGCTCTGATTTTCAATTTTTTGGTATTAAATAGATATGAATATTTGAAATCTGGTTATTAGCAAGTCCAGACATAATAAATACCTCATACAACACTGAAAAAAATATGAATTAATAAACTAGCCTCTAGTTTATGCATAACGTTATAAAAAGTTACAGTTTAATAAGAAGTATCTTACATCGTTCCTTATTTTTAGTTTAATAACACAATTCAGCTATTAGAGATGATTTAAGTAGCTATACACTGAACTATTGGTCCTAAAATAGCTCTTTTCTGTCATAAAATAATTTAGTTAAAAATAATTTTGCAACTATATTTCAATTGAACTAATTGAAATATCACTGAATGTGACAACATGGCCAGTGCAGCTTAAAGACTGATGAAAAATCTGAGAAAAGATAATAGGGAATGTTGTCCAAATTTATTAGCCTCAAAAGATCTGTAAAAGTTTTAAATAATTGTTATTTAATGAAATTCTAGGGCGAAGTTTCAGTATTTGGTACGTGTAATCAACGCGTTTATTTTGTTTATTTTACCGAATAAATTCCTATCTTAGACTCCTCTCTCTAATAAAGATTTAAACCTATTTCAAGCTTTTAAATTTTTAGGGACCCCTAAAATATTGAAACTTTTATTTCATTTTCTATAAAATAGGTACCTTGCATACTACTTCTATTTATTAAGTATAGTGGTTATATTCTTTTGTGTCAGCCATAACTAAGATATTATTTGGAAGAAAATAAAATAATAGGAATAAAACGAGATAGATTGTATAATTATCAATTAGTCACCTGAAGTTGTATGCGATTCTTAATTAGTTAATTAATTGGTGGGTGATTTTCGGTGATTGAAGATTTTTTATTACAAATTTTTTTCATGAACATGATGCATGTCTTTTTTTTTTTTTTTTTTTTCAATTCTATTTTTTATTTAAATATTTTTTTTAATCTAGCTTGTTGTGGATGGAAGCATTGTATTTGTAAATTATGTTGGTGACTCTATTATTATTTTTCCTTTTGTCAAAAATTATAGCCTTTTTTTTTCTTTTTTTTTGAGGTGGCTTTTTGTTACAACCCTCCACAAATGGTTAGATATTTAATATTTTCTGTTTTTGAGGTAGAATAAGCACATAAATTTAGTTTCAATTGAATTTAGATAGACGATGTTTTTCTAAATGCGGTTAAGCAAAATTATTTTTCTCTCTCTAATTCTTTTAAGTTTTTGTGGATTCAGTTTAAGCTTCTTGTAATCTGGCTCGAGTCATTGAAGGTCTACTAACTAGAAGGTTAAATAAAGAGTTAGTTCAAGGATTTTTATCTACTCTTTGAATGCTTTCTTGTATTTAGGTTCGAGTCATTGAAGGTCTACTAACTAGAAGGTTAGATTGGTTCAATCTATTTTTATTGGAATCAGTGTTAATTTAACAAGTTAATAGCTTAGAAAATTATTATTAGCTTAAAAAAATAAAATTTACTGCTGTTCACAGCTTTACCTCATCAATAATATGTTAAATAAGGTCTTTCAGTATCAACACAAAACCAGGTTTTCATTGAATATTTTGTAGTTAAATGAATTATTAAGCGAGGCAGCCGTGGATAGAGTGGTTAGATAAAATGATAAAATGTCCCTCGTTTCCCACTGAGAAATATTAAGATAACGTTTATATCTCTCTTTTCATTATGCTATAAATATTTGTGCCATCATCGATAAAGGCATACTTAGAATGTTTGTAAAATCTTTTTGATCCTTATTTAATAGAAAAAATTCATAATAATGAGATGCAATTGTTTTAACATTGATGTTACTTTAAACTGATCAATATAGTCTTGTGAACAATATTTTTTATTAATTAATAACATCCATACAAAAAATGTTTAAATGTTTACCTTGTTAAGTTGTTATGGAATTTGGACATTTATTTGGAGTTTTAACAAATCTTATTCAGTTAATGACTTGAAGTTATTCTGTTTATTTTTTGTCTAAAAATGTTTTCATAAGTTGATTTAATTCCGTGGTACCTTGCATAACCACAATAGTTTTCAGTTATTTTGAGCATTTCACAACTTTTGTTGACAGGCTTGCAGAACAAAATATTTATAGTGGCATAAATATAGTTTATAACTCAAAGTCTTCATCATCATCACACCATGATTGTCATTCTCATTCTCATCATTTTCTTTGTTGTTACCATTGTCATGGTCATCATTATTATCATCATAAATTTTTACACTTCTGGGAAAATTGGTGTTTACTATAACACATTGAGTCTTAACACGCCCACACATGTAGCAAACTCATTTAATCATTTGATGAAGTGTTGGAGTATAGTTTTTACAGCTGGATGCCTTCCTAATACGAATACCTACTTATGGTAATACAGGAACCAGGTCCTTTTTTTATTGTGAGACCTTACACTAGGAGAATTGCTATTTGAGGTTAATGACTATCCCGTAGCCAAGCAAATTGTCTGCTACAGAGGCCAAACTGACAGGAAAGAAATTTTTCTTGAAGACATCGTCGTCGTACGCATACGTACAGCTTCCCTGATGAAAGAGTCTTTCCTAAAAAATAGTAAAATTTAGAAAATATATGAGATGTTCTTTAAAATTAGGGTAAT
>JAUZNK010019381.1:0-21220 GCA_035046665.1 Euphysa ruthae
TATATATTATTTATTTTCCTCCATAACCAAATTATATTATTACAAATCGTAATACAAAATAGTTATAAAATAATACAAATAAACACAAGTAGATAAGTAATTAACAGTAAAATTTCTTCTTGATCATGGTTTATTCTTAAATATTTGAACCAAAAGATGATAGCAGATTGGGACAAAAGTTTATGGTTTCATCTTTGGTTTCCAAGAAACTTATATTCAAAATTGAAAAAAATATATATTTAAAATTTTTGCAAAGGGATGATACATATTTTTTCCGCATAACTGTTTTTTGAAAGATAAATAATTATATTTCTCAACACACATGCCTCATGGCGATTTTTATTTTTAGAATACTTCCAATATTGTTATCAATTTTGTGGTGTTTATCAAAGAACATAAAATCACAAATCATAGATCACAAACTTGTTTTTTTGATTACCCACAGCTTATTTTTAAAACAATAACACAAGTTTGTTTTAAGATCATATTCTAATTGTTTGACTATTTCAAATACTAAAACACTTCTTTATCTTATGTTTTGATATGTTACTAAAACAATTGTATTAACACAACAGTAACTTTTTTCCATGATTGCTAATAATAAACCAAATTATTCAGCTTGAAGAAGCCCTATTGGTTAATTGACAATTGAAACAGGTGAGAAAAATATTGACACAAATCTGTAGGGTGATGCAAGGTTGTAAAAATTAATGAAATTGAAGAAACAGACTCATGGGAGAATGTACACTATTGATTTTAAAAATTCCTGTTAACTATGCTTGGTGAAAAATAAAAACGCTGATAAGGGTTTAGAAACAATGATTTTTCGAATAAGAATATTACTCAAGATTAAAATCAAATCATTCTTTAAAAAGCTAAAACTTTTCAGCAATTCTTCACAACAATTCTATCCTACAGATTAAAGCTGTTATGATTGCTCAAAATATATTTGGAAATTCAGAAATAGAAAAATACAGCAAATAACATTAAATTCTTAAAATCTTTACATGTTTACTTTCTTGTCAAAGTTTTTAAGGCTATTGGAGTGCAAAAAAGCATAACAATATCAAATTATTACAGTATACATGAAAAAGTAGAAAAACCTTAAAAATATACCTTAATAATATGAATAGTATCCTGACGAAAAAATGTAGGATCAACATTTTTAACAATACAATCTGTTTCAGCAGTATCAATTAGAACTGTACTCCAAACATCTTCAGGAGAAAACTCGGAAAACTCGTCTTTCTTAGTAAGTGTGACACAGGTATAATGGTATACACCAGGTTGTGTGAAATGTTGACTGTGACATCGTCTAAAATAAAATTGACTTGTTAGATTGAGAACAAAAACATTATGGTAAATTAAAAATAGACATAACATATATTTGCAAAAAGAATGTGTCATCAGGAGCGGAGTCATTTTTGAGAAAGCTTTTATTCTAGAGTGTATGTTTAATCATAAAAAAAAATCATAACAAAACCAACATGTTAAGAAGATTTAAGAATTCTGAGCCAGTAGTTGAGAAAGTATTAGAAAATAAAATCAAGCAGTATTACCGTTGAGTAAATAAAACATCTTCATCCTCTTCCATTCCCGGTTTAAAATGTGAAATAGAACTTGAGACATTCTTGGGCCACATCCAGCAAATAATATCTCCAACTCGGGCCACAATAGGATCAGGTTTTACTGCTTTCGGCGCTACCTGAACTTTTAACACTTCTTCCTTCAGTTCCACAACAACAGCCATCACAAACTGTTGTTCGTAATCAGAGCTAAATAGGAGCAGGTAGTAAATCATTCAAAATAAGGGTTAATAACATTTCATAAACTTATTTGTACGAAATATTTAGAAGGAAAATCTTATAGCGCTATTCTATGATTTGCCATCTTTACAATCAAGTGTACATAATATTCTTTTAAGTTAAATAACTAGTTTTATTATTATTATAATTGTTTCTTTTTTCAATTTTAATCATAATAAAAGTATTATTTTACCACCCAAACTAAGCTTTGCTTTATGCTTACTTTACTATTTCTACTTGCAATTTAATCCCTTGTAATTTAGTGCTTTCAGTTTTTCTGAAGATGAATAATTATGAAAAAATTTTATTGGAGCCGTATCCCCCTAATAAATATGCTTAGAACCGGTTATATTTGAATATCTAAACTAAAGTTTAATAGCTTAACTTACCATTTAAATGTAAATGTTCCTGTTTGATCAAACCTGAACATGTAAGCACCAGTTTTATCTTGCAGTGGGCATTCAAATAATCCAGCTTCTAACGTTTCACCATTAACTCCAACCTAATAATATATACTTTTCTAAACTTGTTGCTTGCTGGTTAACGTCATTCAATAACCTTGTTGACAGACATTTACAGATTTGGGAAACATTGAGATCTGGAGATCAGAATCTATTAATAGGGGTCAGATGCAGGCTCTGCAAATGACTATTATTAGAGCAAACTAATTCTTTTTTTTTGGATTTCCTTCCTGGCAACAAGCCACAAGGGAAAATCAATTCTATTCAACTAAAAAGCCAGTCAGCATAATTTGCCTGAAGTCTCATACAACATAAAACTGGGTGTAACAAGATATTTTCAATTAGTTTAGCCAAAAGCTATATTAATGTACATATTTGAAAACGTACAAATGCTTCTTATAAAACAAAAAAAAGCTTTAAATTTTTTGGTGGACCTTGCAAATTAACTTCTCAAATTAAATAAAAATTCTAAAAATACAGCTTAGATAAAAAACAATAGGTTAAATTGAGTATACCAGTCTGGGTGTAATTCAGTGATTATTGACGATGTTTTAAGTCACCAGTTAACGATTCTGAAAAAATATATCCAAAATGAAGCAAAAAAGTGCATCATATGTTAAAATTTGCCAAAAACATCTGCTGTTTACCTGTTTAATAGCTGTAGAATTTTTAGAGCCAGTCCATTTCCACCAGACCACATCTCCTTTCTTCACAAGGATTGATGGTGGATAAAATCCTGTATCTTTGAGCTTTATTTCATGGTGTTGTGCAGATGGTTGAGATATTAGACAGCAATATTTTTGATGTGAGTCTTTAGTTTTCAAATTAGATGCAGTGAAAGTGTCTAAAAAATGTTTTTTTCAGTTTGACTATATTGGGATTAGATTTCCATTATGAATAAAATAAATATTGTTGCAGAGCAATTAAAGATTAGCACACAGGCAAAATCTAATCACAGCATAAAACTAACTATTTAAATAATTATATTTTGAATTTCTTGTTTTATATCCATGAATTGGATTGTTATATTAAAATGCTCATTCAAATAAAAAGTTATAAAAATGTAAATGAATTGTGATAACCCTAAAAAGTGAAAACCCTAGGTAAGTGAAATATGATAGTCTTAGACAAGTGAAATTTGGCAATCTTAGGAAAGTGGTAACTTTGGTAACCCTAAGTAAGTGGCATGTGGAGATGTGGCCATTAGTTGAAATGTGATAACCCTAGATAAATAAAATTTGGCAACCCTTGGATATGTGAAATGTGATAAAACTTTATCATATTTAGTTATGCTTTGTTTAAGATATACTAACACATTTTTCCAATTAAGTGGAATTCAATATTCTTCATTTTTGCTTAATCTTTCAAATTTTAGTACACAATTTTGTTTATGACAGCCAGTATGCTCTGGGAGAGGATGGTAGATGGTTAAATTTTAATAAGATTATCCTTATTACAAGCAATTTTCAAATAAGAAGCTCTTAGAAAATAGAATGCAGAAATATTATTGAAGTACAGATTTATTTTTTGGCCTTTCCAAAAACAATTCTCAAAATTTAGTAAAATTCTGTTGAATTTGAAATTGAAGCTATGTACCAGTTAAAATATGACATCACTTTATAGACACTTGCTGAAAACACAAAGTACAAAAAAAATCTGCTTGCGATCCCTAACACATGTTAAAGTCTTGAAATTGTGTTTTATTAAGCGAAAATTTATAAGTGAAAATTACCTTTTCCAAGGATAATACATTAAGTTAAGATAAAAAACACCACTTTTTTAACAAAACCCTCAGTTAATGGCCTATATTTGAAAATATGTTTTTTGCCCGAGACATTATAACCATATCCCTTCTTTACCTATTGGAATGGATGCAATGCTGCCTGCATTGCCATATCTGCGCTAGGGTGGCTAATACCGGTTTTCTGACTATCTTTGTTTGTCTGATGAGTATGGCATGATTATTTCAGTTAAATAATGTTTGTTAGATATCTCTGTTGAGGGTACTGATTAGTTTATTGATTGCTGCATTGCCAACTGGAAGAAAGGAGCCCAGACTTTTTCCTAACAAATTGGAGAAGCTACTTCATCAACAGCTGTTAAATAGCTATATGTATGTATGAATATGTATGTATTGCATCTGCAACGGCTCACTTCTGTGAGCGGTTACAATGCTTTTATTAAGGCAAAAAGTTCATAACTAACAGGAAATATCTTCAATTTAAATTCAATCTTGATACAGAGGAATGTAATAAGGAAATTGTTTCTTGGCTTCATGTTGGCATCGATGCCCATATTCCCCCTCGAAAGTATCAAGTGAAGACACACTTGAGACCATGGTTTTTTCCAGCAATTGAGGTTGCAATTTCTTATCGCAACCAATATTTTTATCTTTTTCAGCACATTAGTTGTGTTAAAAATAGAGTTCCTTTTACCAAAGCCTGCAATGGCTGTAAAAAATAAATTTTTGATAAGCTGTTCAGCTGTAATTCGACACAAGATGGACCCCTATTGCCTGACTTTCCACCCAGGACTGACACTAACATCACACATCTCAACATAGCAACAGAATGGATGCAAATATTATCACTAACTTTTGTCCTTCTAAAGCTAATGGCTCTGGTAAAATTTCTGTAGTTATATTACAAAAGTGCTCTCCAGAATTCTCTCCGATCCTCGGCAGGCTGGTGTGTCACTGAATCCTGTTTTTCTTCTTGTGTGAAGTTAGCATTTATTGCCCCAGTATTAAAAATTTCTGGAAAGAAATCTGATTCTCGTAATTACTGTCCTATCAATCTCCTATCAATGATTAGTAAGGTCTTTGAATCATTGATTAGCTGTGTTACTCGTCAATTTAAGTTGTCCATTCTGAATTCTGATCAAACTATGGTATGCTGAACTTCTCCATAAGATAAAGTCATATGGTGAAGTCTTTTTTTTGTCAGGCAGGAAAATCAATAAAGTCCTCAATGATCACCCTACAAACTATTTCTAAAATGGTCCAGTTTTTAGCTCCTGCAACGAGTTTGAGATCATTAACTTTGGATGTAATGAATTCCATACAGCTATGCTATGGTAAATGTTTGTGTCTGTGCAGTTTGAGCGAGAGTAACTGGCTGGTCAGAATTTTTTGTGTTTGCAGACTTATGTAGAGGGATTTTTAGCAAAAACAAATCGTGTGGGATTTTGGTCATTGAGTGATTTATAGATCTCACACATTAAGAAAGATTTTTATGTGTACAGTAGTACTGCGAACCAGTTTTAGAAGGTCATCAAAGTTGGAATCTCTTTCCTGGTATACAACTCTAAGGGCCCTTTTATGAGTTTTGTTTATTAGCAAGTTACATTCTTTTGAGCAAAACATCCAGATAAGGGGGCATGGGTTAAAGGTTGATTTTACAAAAGCTTCATTCATACAATAACGTAGATTTCTGAACAGACATACAATATATATATATATTATATATATTATATATGTATTATATATATATATATATACCACCATGTCTACAGTTTACCATTTCACCAAATTACCTTTTTTAGGAATTTGCCTAAAGTCAGCCCTTTTACCATTATTCAAAATTTCGCCTTGTCTAGATGAAATATTTCACTTATTTCATATTCAATATCTATTTCAAAACCATTCTAACTCCCCACCTGTTAAAGTACAGCATAGCATGTTATTTACAACAAGATTAATGTTATATGTTAATGTATGAATGTATGCATGTATGTGTGCGTACGCGTGTGTGCGCGTGTTTGTGCATGTGTGTGTATGTATGTATGTATATTATTTATATAAGGTTAGAGCATTTATATGATATGGGATAGCATCTAAATTTTGGCAACAACAGAAGAAGTAGAACTACCCATACGATCCATATTTGAAAATACCGAATCAGGTCTGCTTTTTAACATCCAATGCTTATTTCAAGCAAACTAATGCAAAACAAATTTTTGGTTACTGAAAATTGTTAAGAACAGATAAAGGAAAGATAAAGGAGACAGAGAGAGAAACAGATTGGTAAGCAAGATTATTTTAGTGACTCCCAGATCAAAGTTTAAGCAAACAAACAAAATATATGGTGTGATGGAGTTTAAGACTCGCCCTGAAATTTTAGCCGCCTAAAATCAACCACCGGGAGTTTTTTACGATGGTTTTCACCAACCAACTGAATAAAAAAATTAAGAACATTGAAGCATTGCAATGAAAGATGTTTCTATATATTTTCTAACAAGATGATGCAAAATGTTAGGATTCACTTTTATTAGTTAATATCTATGTTAAATGTCACTGAAATAATAGCATACAAGTTATCACATGTATAAATATAGGTAGATTAAAAAACAAATAATGTTTTTAATCTACCTATATTTTTCTGACTTAATCAGGCACACACAGACTAAAACCTTCAATTTTTATAAGTTATTAATGAATGCCGATAAAAAAAACTACTGAAAGAGAATTCTGATAAATGATATTATATGTTTCTATTAACATTTCAAGACATGGAGACGTACAGTAAATCAAACTAAAATAAATAATTTATAGGGGAAACTATCCAATAAATAATAAATAGGACTATTTGGTAGATGAATAATTTAACGAATAAAAATACTGTTGCTTAGTAACTGAATACAAACTTTAAATACTCTAGAAACAAAGTTTCTATAATAACTATTCACTCCAATACAGTATTATTTTATGAATTTTTATTTTGAGGAAGTAGCAAAACTTTAAATTTTAAAAAGGATATCAAATAGCTGATCTAAGGTTTGTGCGAAATATTATATTGAATCGTGGCACAGCAATTACTTGTGAGTTATACGTCATCAACTTTTGACCACCATAAACTATTAATTATTAATAACTTACAATTAATTCAAAATAACGTGATATTACATAAGTAAAGAAGAAAATGACCAAAATATTTTCTAGAGGAATTCAAGTTACAACACATTATAACTTGAATTCCTCAAAAAATCAGCGAAAATTCTCAATTTAACCTTTATTATAATTTTTTTAGTTAAAACTACAGAATGTTGCGTAAACTGAATGCAACTGCGAAAACACAGCGTGCAAAAGAAAGAAAATTAGTAGACGAATTAGAAATCGCAATGGCAAAACTGGAAATAAGGGCAACAAATGACCACCACATAAATATGGATGAGGAATTACATAAGATTCAAATTATGATCAAGGATATTATTAAAGAAGAAAAACTGTTGAACAATCCTCAGAGAGGCTATTCCAGTTCACAAGCCTCTTCTAAAGAAAACACAAAGATTTTAAGTGCCCAAAAAAGGTATACAAATATGCATGGCACAAAGAAAAAAACAACAAATTTTCAAAAAGAAAATCGAAGCGTTACAACAAAAAATAATTTAAATATGAAAAAAAATCCACAACAGCGTCAAAATAAAACACAAAACATACTTATAATAGAGAGCCCTCGCCACTCTTATTCATTCCCCAGCGCAAGCAAAGAATTCCACCAAAAAGAAGCAAAAAAATTCAGAAATAAAAAAACACAATCATGTTTAACAAAAATATACAATGATAATAGTTCAATAATTCCTAAAAATAATTTATTTGAAGATAAACATTTTGAAGAGAAAAGACAACTTTTACAATATAGAATTAATAGACGCTTAACAACATTTATGCTTTTAGCTCTTAGTTTTATCCCTGAAGATCAATACCCAAAAAATTATTATCGACAGCTGCACAAATATGGACCAAGTCGAATAGACGAAGCATTTCAACCGTTTAAAAAAATTGAGATGGATATTATGAACGGCATGTTAGAAGATGGAAGAGATCAATTAAGGAAGATGATTAATGAAACGTGATTATCAGGGCATACTTTAGTGAGAATATGATCAGAATTCTTACTCCTGTCACCAATAAAAACAGTACTGTGAATGGGCTGAATTTGATTTTATCAACATTTAGCATCACTTGGGTGGGAGAACAAACAAGCAGTACAAGATTGAACCCACGCCACTTAAAAACAATAACAAAGAAATACAAGAAAAATCAAAGAGAAGCCTGGTAAAACTTGATATTAACTGAAAAAATATTTACAAACTCAAAATTGAGAAATTCACCAAAGCGTGCAGAATTTCTAAATTTGTTGAAAAAACCATTTACATAGACCCTATTACTAGGAAATGAAAATTTTTTGGAGTGCACCCAAATGACGTTAATTAAATTTCACATTATACTTAAAACTAACTAAAAAAAATAAAAATAGTTACTAGGGAACTTTTTTTAAGTGCAATAACTCCTGAATTAGCTTCAGGATTGTTCGCTCGATTTGAAAATGGACTTATCTCATTAAGTAGTTTGATTTTGTCATGCCATTTACTTGATTAACCCTGAACTTAACAAAAAAATAAGAAAATAATCCTTTGTAAAAAAAAAGTAAATTGATTGTTTAATAATTTGTTTATGAGGGATAAAATCAAGTTAAATTGTTTATTTATTGGTATATCAGTAATAACTCATTGTTTTTTGGTGTAATTCTTTTTGAAACCAATCAAAACAGCCAAAAGTTATTTAATAGAATTTCTCCAAATTAACATTTTAACACCCCTATCAAATACACCAAACCGTTATCTTCTTTGACAATTTGTTAAAATTTGTTCCATAGTAAGAAAAATCGAACAACAACAGGTCTTAAACAAAATTTTCTTAAATGGCAGGTAACAGGTAGCAAAAGATGCTTACTTGTGGTCATACTTGACTCCTACAACAAAGTTGATGGATGAGTCAACAAGTTTCGCTTTGATGCTCATTACCATAAATAGATAACAAGAAATTTGAAAAATAATGTTTATACATTTCACAATTTTCTTTTGTCATTCCAATTAAAATACATATAAGCTCTAATAAGGTCATCAGCAGGTTTATTAATAAGTATTTAGGTCTGCTTTAATGCACCATCACCAAAATAACGAACATTTTCGCGCGTGCAAAAGTTTAAATGAACACTTTATGAACTCATCAATTTGAACAATGACAAAAACATTGTTGCTGCAAGGTTGAAAAATACTTGTTTAAAATTTAGGCTTGTCAATAAATAACAGAGAAGCAAAAACTCAAATGCAGTTTAATCTACAGGCATACACATGGTATTAAACAGTTTCGAAATTTAGATCCTATATTTTTATTCTTAATTCTAAACAGTATAATGGTAATAGAAATGAAGCCCTTCTATTTTTATCTACTCAGAAAATCTTATACTCTTTTGTTCTGATTTTCACAACGTTGCATGATGCAATCACCTGCTTTTAAAGGAAGACCGTTTAATGTTAAAATTGTTTGCAAAAAAAAAACAATTAAAAGCAAAACTTCCAATGAATACTATAATGATACTCTATGTAATATAAACATCATTTTTGAGATTAATCTCGCAACTTATATATTCTCAACTCCTAGCGAGAGTATCAACTTCGAACCTAGCATAGGACAG
Organism: Euphysa ruthae; assembly: GCA_035046665.1. NCBI lineage: Eukaryota > Metazoa > Cnidaria > Hydrozoa > Anthoathecata > Corymorphidae > Euphysa > Euphysa ruthae. Next base: position 9,745 of record JAUZNK010019381.1, read on the forward strand.
CCTGTTTCGACCTCATTGTGGTCTCATGTGGGACGTGTGGATTGTGGGACGAACTTTCGGAGAAGAGCAATCACAAACAATTGCGTTCGATGTAACCTTTACTATAATGATACTCATATTGAAACAACTAAACAAAATCTTTTACGCCATTTCACCCTTAATGGAAGTAATTTTAACTTTAAACCCTATTTTTAGGGAGTAATCATTCCGAGACCAAAATTTCCAAGTATAAAAAAGCTGAACTCAACAAAAAATTTTAAACTCCGCCAAGGCTTCTTTAAAACTATATTAAATACAAAATTTATTATATCATAATTATAATATCATAATTATAATATCATATATATAATATTTATTATCATATTTTTATTTTTATAGACAAAAACTTTTTGCTCTTCTATAAGAACCCGACTCACTCACTCCCTCCCTTTAACTTACCAGATTTTTAAAAAAAATATATCGGATGATTTTGCTTTGGAGAAATTGACTGGTATGTGACATTCTACCCAAAAAACAAAATTATTTAACTAATGACTTTCTTTCTAATCTGTAAATTTAGGTTATGGCGTAACCTAAATTTCAAAAATAACATATCCATAACCGTATAAAGCTACAATTCCACAAAACTGAACTATTTTGGCTTTCATGCTTACCGTTCCTTTAGTGCCGGCTTCCATTGCTCCTGTTCCTGTATACATCCTACTAACGTGATCACCATTTAGTTGCCATAGCGTCTTCATTAATTCAAGAAACCTAGATTGTGATTGGCTGTCTGACAACCCAATACTTTCCAGTTGCCTCTTTAAAAGCTAAAATAATTAAAGTTAGAAGACTCATAAATATGAAAAAATAAGTATGCAATATATTTGACATCGACCTAACGCTCTACCACTGATAGTAAAAGTAGCTACTTAATTGTGATGAATGATAGAGATATTATTTTTCATTGAATTCTACTCAGAGAAAAGCCGCATAAAGGAAGCCTGAAAATTTCAAAAAGAAAACGTTAACAAAAATTACGATGCTAAAATTATATAGTTTGGCGGCCTTCCTACAAAAGCTTAATTTGTGTAATAAAGTAGAAAAGAAAGCAATAACATATTTAAAATTAACAGGGTAAACAACTTACATTTAAGCCAATTTCCGTTTGAACTGCGTTGGTACGATCAAGGCAGTCTATACAATTTGTACGAATCGTACCAATCTGGGAGCTAAATAAAGAATTAGATCTAGATTAAGTCAATAAAAATCATATAAATAGTTCTAATACACTAAATAAACAGTTTAGAATGCAGTATAGCATCTAATATAAAAATAGTTAGTAATGGTGGAACTATTAATCCTCATTGATCACCGTACAAATCAGTAAAATTGTGCTAACAAAAGACAGCTTAAAGATACTTATTTCAGAGCTAAAGCTTCAAGAGGTAGAGCTGAGATTCTAAATACATAAATTATCAATCAAATAAATTTTTTACAGGAAAGCCTTTATTGAAAATAAAGTCTTATTTCACATTCTCTTCCTTTTAATTTATCAACTTTTTTCTTGTGTATTATACAGGTGATTGTGAATAGATAACTTTTGTGCTACCATTTTGAATAAAATTAACATCTTTCAAACCACATTGTGATTTCTGAGAAAAGCTGTGGCCTCTGACAGTGCTTATGCAAATCTTCGAATTGAGATGATTGTAAAATATAATAATCTATCCTTAAAACAAAAAGCGTAACACAAATGAACGTCAATGATTGTATGAAATTTTAAAGATTTTCATTGGTTGTTTTTAATTATCGCACCTTCATACCTGGATTTAAACAAATTAATCAATCGTAACTAATTTACCAAGTAGCTATAAATAACGCACATGGTCAAGAAATGTTAATATTGTCAACGAATAATAATTTTTGGAACTATTTATTAGTTATACAGTTTATTAGATTTACTTAAATTATATTAGATTAGAATTGCAAGTATTCTATTTTTTTCATATTCTACTTCCAACTTCCATCATCGCACCTGCTTTATCTCCCAATAAAAAACGGCAGAAAATTATAGAGTTGCCAAATTAAGAGCTGCTAGAAGGAGAGAGCCAAGAGCTTTAGTAAGAGAGTTGGACAGGATCCTAGCCAGACATGGAGATCATGCACATAACATTGTTCATGATACATAAATAGCACTGATCTTGCTTATCTATAGGTGCAATAAATCAGGGTACAAACTTTCTAAATCTGTTGTTACTCAGATGCTGAGAAAAATTAGGCAATTAGATTTAAGTCTAAAATTATAAAAAATGAAAACTTGAATCACATTACAACATTTTAAACGACGTAGTGTGATGCTTGAGATCAAACCTCTACTTAACAGGGCGCGTCTAATAACTTATTTGTGATTCAGTTTTCATATTTTATACATGTTTAAATATATATTTAAACAAGCAAAGATTAAATGGACCCCTGGAACTTTTAAGGTATCAAGCAGAATATGATATAACCAGGGTGTTAGCCAGCCTCGGTATTGAACTCAGTATTCCCAACTGGAAGTGAAAAACTAGCTGATTGATAGGTTGAAATTTATACCCTCAACAAACATTTAAAGACTAGTTTATGACAATTTTGACATTTACAAATAAAAATTTAGTCAAGGCAACTTGGTAATACATTTCTTTTTTTTTTCCTAAAACTTCTTGTATGGCCCAATACTTAAAAGTTTCTTAAGAAATTAGTAATTTCAGTGGTTAATGTTTCTATTCACAAGTTAACTGGTTTGAAAAGTTTCTAAACCTACAGGTTCTCAGTAGTCTAAGTTTCTTAATTTTTACGGTATCCCACTAATAGTTTCATAGAAACTGGTTTTTTAAAAAAGAAGAAGAAAGTGTACTGCTGTTAAAACATTCTTCAGATTGTTGAACAACTTAAAAAGTTAAAATTTAAAAAACAACAGAAGAAAGTATTTCAGCTGGTTTAAAATCACTACATGCTAAAAATGAATGATTAACTTCAAAAAAACAGAAGTACAAACTCTAAAACTAAAATAATTACTTGATTTATGTCTTTATATTATGTCATGGGTTCTGGATATTTTGTATTTTGTATTTGTATTTTTAAGGTGGGGTGTACAAATAGCTTAAAGCTAATTTTTATAGAAGGGCCAAAGGGTTTGGTTCTGGTGTACTTAGGAGCTCCCATTAATATATAATTATAATATACATTTAATTCTAGCTATCTCTATAATAATATTACCTAACGTTTAGAGCACTCGCTTAGCATGCAAGAAGTAAGTAGATCAATGCCCCAGTCCCCCAAATTTATGTTTATTTTTTTTAAGAACAAAATTTGCCATACTTTGAGATACGTTCTCCCAAATCACCATGTTTGTATCAAATTCACAATAGTAACTTTTGGAAGAATCTACTAATTTGAATTTTTACGTGGCATTTGTTCCATTTATATTAAGATTGAAACATTTGAATACTACTTTCATCAATCAAAACATTTTCACTAGGACCCCAAACAAATCTCTGCCAGATCTTCAAATATTTTCCCAGGTTTTAAGCATCAACCAATATCGGATTATGTCATTTGCTTCAGACTTTACCACAAGATTTCACATGAAAAAAAAAGCATAGTTTGCTTAAATAACTACACCTCTCACAGTAAATGAGTAAAATATTGTGGTAAAGTCTGCAGCAAATGCCACAGACAATTCTAAAGGTTGAGGCACATAGTAGCATAGAGTGAGTTTATCATCAGTGCACGTATCAGCATCGTAACATCAATATTCAATATTTGACCATCTCAAATGGCAAAATTTAATTTTAAAATCGTCTCATATTGATAAGAGACATCTTAAAATTAAAATTTCCAGATTATTAAAGTTACAAAGCAGAAACAAATGACAAAGGCACTCATACATCAACAATCTTTTTATTGGGTAATAAAAATCATAATTTTGACCGTAATCAAAATTGGGATAAGTTTGAATGTCACAACAATGTGAAAAATACTTGCATAAAACAATCTTTTGAAATTATACTGGGAACAAATGGGTTACTAAATAGAGAGTCATTAGAACAATTTGATGTTATCTTTTTTCACAAAATTTGTCATTGTTGACAAATATGTAAAAATACATATGCATAATCAGGAACATCTGTTTTGAAGCCTGTAATGGAGGAGTATCATTTTTGGGCTTTTTAGCTCTTTTTACCACTGTCAACAGTCGTGTTTTTCTTTTCTTTTTATTGCTATTTTTTTTTTATGACCACAATTAGAGAACCGGAAAATGTAAACAAACCTGGATTTATTAAAATTTTACAAAGAACATGATAAAAATAATTCTAGCCTGGATACACCATGCAAAAGTGCTTTTAACGAATATCTCAATCCTTGTCAAAAATAAATGTTTTTGCACAAATTAAAAAATTACCTTAATATTTATTTAAGTATTTATTATATATATTGAATTTGAGCAAGCAAACAGAAAGTTTACTTTGGCCTTACCTCACAACATCTGTTCCATTGAGAGCAAAATATTTAAAGTTATCGAGCGATGGTTTGGCTTTATCCATTAATATTTTGATGTTCTCTGTTTTCCCGCCACCGCAGTGCTGATGATAGTCAAATGCAATCATGTGGGTATCAAAGTTGTGTGATGAATCTTTTAAATGGTCTTTATAAGCCGCACTCAGGTTAGCCTCGCCTTCTTTTCGACCCAGCAGGTTCACAAGAAGTTGGTAGCCATAAAGATGCTTTAAACCAGTAATGTGGCTGAAAGTAAAAAGTGTAATTATGAAGCAGTTAAATTTTTTCTTTGAGAGTCGAAATAAAATTTAAGATGAATATTTAATTAATTAAATATTAATTTAAAAAAAATGTTTTATAAAATATTTATAAAATCAAAGATTATATAATAAAGTTCCAGAAAATAAGGTTTTTCAAAAGATGGTTAACTTTGAAAAAATTGAAATAAATATAAAATAATTATAATAGAATAAATATAAAATAATTATAATAGAATAAATATAAAATAATTATAATAAATAGAATAAATATAAAAAAGAGTTTGAGAAAATTTTAAAAAAGTTTGTTTTTGCACAAATTAAAAAATAACCTTAATATTTATTTAAATATTTATTATATTTATTGAATTTAAACTGTGCCTTCACAAAAAAATTGAAACATTTAAATTAAATTTTGGCAAAATTTTTTCTATGAAACCTGGAACTGTTTAAAAAATGTTAAATGACTGATCCTACCGTTCGAATGCAGTGGAAGAAGCCTCATAACCGCGACACATTTTCACACGATGAGACCCAACCTTTAATCAAACATTTAACAGTTTAATTATCATTTTAATACAAATCTAACCCTTTTCCTAATTTTCTACCACAGTAGCACTGACTAATATGGTTGATTTTTGCATGAATTTAATTTGAGAGATTTCTACCCAAATTCATATAATTTGCAGAAGCCTAACTTTGCACATCAAAATTTCTAAAGATTGTTCATGTTCGTGTTGTTAATGATGATGATGTTGTTGTTGATGTTCATATTATTGATGATGTTCATGTTTATGGTGTTTTTATTTACATTAAACGTGAAAAGTTATAGTAAAAAACGTTATTAAATGTTTAATTTTTAAAACATGTCCTTTATTTTTTGTTTTTTTTTTTATTTAACAAGTGTTTATACAGGATAAATATCACATCAGAAAAAATGATCTAAAATCATAATTTAAAATGTTATTACAATATAAAAAAACATTGCGGAAAAAAAAAATAATAATAAAAATTCAAAACTATATTTATCAAGCGTGAGTACCATTCAAGGTGTTTCTTCAATAGTATTTTTAATTTGGTATACAATTTTTCATTGCGTGAGCTCAGTGGGACTCTGTTGTATATTTTTGCAAAGCAGAATAATAGTATGATGTTTTTAACAATTGACATTTAGGTAGCTTGATTGAATAACCATTTCGTCAAGTTGATTTTTCATGATTTAGAAGTTGTTTTTTGTACGAACTGATGAAAGTAGAATATTTTGTATTAGTGGTGATTTTGTTTTTACTGTGTCACCCTTGATTACACGAATGGCATGGCTATGAAAACGTTTGAACCTGACTGGATAAGACTGGAGGTAGGTCTAAATATAGATTACCACAGTATGTGAGAACAAGTATAATCGTTTTGCGGTATATATTTTCTAGCGTAACACATGTGAAAACGGTCTAATTTTTTCCAACAATCGCAAGCGTCCACATACTTTTTCCAGATATTTATCGACATGTATGTTCATGTTGATTGTAGGGTTTATTTCAATACCGAGATACTTATATTTGGTGGTAAATTGTAAAATGTTGTTGTGATATGTAACGTTTAAGGCTTCTGGTTTTTTGGATAGATTTTTTGACGTTCCAAACAGCATAGATTCTGTTTTCACCTGTCCAAGATTTGGTACTAGTTCATTTTTATCACACCAGTTCGCTAATTTTTGCATGTCTGGTGACAGTCTGGTCTTAATAATGAAAGCGTCTTTCCCTGCAGGGTAGATCACAGTGTCATATACATAGATAACTGCCTATGAATGTTTTAGACATGTAGATAGGTCATTGAAACAAGCTATGAATAATAACAAGCTTATTATGGAGCCCTGAGGTACTCCATTTGTTACTTTCCTTTCAGATGACAGTGTTGTTTCAAAGCTAACTATTTTTGAAAGATTAGACAGATAATTTTGAAACCATTCCAGTTCTCTACTACAGACACCTTAGCTGCCAAGCTTATCTCCAATTTTAATATGAATTAAGATGTCAAACACCTTTTTAAGTTCTAAATTACAGCTCCCACAATTTAACTAAATTTTAGGCTTTAGCCAAGGACGACATCCGCCCTTTATTCATTTATTAGTAACAGGTGCAAAATTGTTTAGAAAAGTTACTAAGATTTCTTTCATTTTTAATCAGGCATTATTTACCTCAGTCAAAGCAAACACACCCATCCAGTAAAAGATTTTCAGTTGTTCACAAACAAGCTCTTTGGAGTATTTAAAAGTTTTTTACTTTTATAGAGTTTGGTTTGTATTTTTAATGGTTTAAAGTAAATCAGATCACGGTATCTAAATGGTATTGGTCTGACATTGTTCTGATACTTATTACGTTATGATTGTTGGTACATACAACATCAATTTGCTGTGTTTAATATGTTCTTGTAGCGCTTGTTATTATTTGCTTAAATTTATTTAAATTTATAATTTAATAATTGTTTTAAGTCCAGCACTGTCATCAATATTTAGGAAATTAACATTTTAGTCACTCAAAATTACCCGTAGTTTCATTTGAGCAAGTGATCTCATCTTGGAGAATAAATTATTAAAATTGTTATGCAAATAATTTGAAGAATCTGGAGGACGATATATAACAGAGAACTAAATTTTATTTTTTTGCGTTTTGTTGAATAATTTTTTAAAAAAATGTAATCGAATTTATCATTTTCTAACTCTGAATGCTAATCCTATGCAAATTTTTAATGTTAAATCTGGCTTAAACGTTAAATGGGTTTCAGAAAAAAAAAAAAAAAGCCAATTTTTATGTTTTTGCTATAGACATGAGTTATATCTGTATGATTGTTCCACAAGCCTCTAAGATTTAAATGGAAGTATTGCAGACCTTTCATAGAACTTAGATTATCTATTTCAGAAAACGTTTGTAGGTTTTCAGGTCCTGAGAAAGTCTCAACATCCCCTCTTAGGAGTAGCAAAATTTGTAGTGAAACTTTTGAGCTGACTTTTATACCCTGGGTTTGAAGTTGATAAAACAATGATGGATTAATAAATGTTGAATGTAAATCATAACAAGATTCTCCATGTAAGTTGTAACAAACAGAATTTGTTGAAACGACAGGTCTTTTTACTGAGAAAATTGGTACAAATATCAGAAAAATAAAACATTTATTTACGCTGACCACCATTTTTATGTTATATAAAAAATATAAAGTCTTATACTTGATATTGGATAAATATGCTTTTATTGGATGGACTTTTAATGATCAAGAAGTAGTTTGAGAGCCAAAATTTTCAGCGGGCTTCAGAGTTGTAAAATAAAAAGTCTAGTTCTTCGAAAATAAAAAATTCAAAATTCTGCATTATACCATTACTATTAAGAAAAAAAATCAACTTCATTCTATACTGCATTTGTACTATAAATAAAGTCACACACAGCAAAAAATTAAAAAAAAAAGTTAAATGATCTATTTTTAATACTCAATTAAAAAGTGTGGTTTATAAATAAGCAAAGAAAATTGCTCTTTAGGTACTTTGAGCAAAAAAAATAGAATAAGTCAAGCCAATCATGGAAACTCTTCAAAGAATCCATATGTGCTTTTGAATATCGAAGTAAATGTAAATGAATATATATTAATTTATCTAAAAAAAATTTTTTATCTAACAACACGGTAATGTATCTCACCAAGAAGACAATAAAATTTTTAAATCTTTTTTACCTATGTTATGGCCGTTAATTCTTCTGTTAAAACATTACATCTAAACTTTATATTATCAACATCACACAAATATCAGATGATCGTCCAACCATGTCACTAACATTTTTGGTTCGTTCAAACTAGTACGGGATATATCATACTGTATAATAATATAATATAATAATCTATTTATACTCTACTGTATGATACTTTTGTCATCATTAGAATCATAAGGATCAGAATTTTCATCACTTTTAGCCATTTTTCAACTATTTTCAAAAGTCGCTTGTGAAAAAAGATATCAAAAAGCGACTTGAAGTATGTACATCCTATCAAATTAATTTTAAACACTAACGTTTGACAATCTAAATAATAAATTGTTTAGAAGCTAAGCTAGATATTTTTCTTATTTTGTAAGCCCTTAAATTTACGTGCATACGGAAATTTCATTACGAAAAAGAATCACTTGAGAGAATATTCAAAAAAGTTTGCTCATGATAGTATTAGCGATTGTTCGTTAAACACTAAATCAATCTATCATGACCTCATTTACTATTTTTTCTTATTTCAATCAAAATCCCATGAAATTTTTTAATATTATTCTTTAGCGTTTTAGCATGACATGACCAATGACAGATTTATGATACTGGCATCCTAGCTTGGAGGTGTTATAGTTGGTGACGGTGGTAAAGGCTCAGGGTAAACATACAACTTTAAACAACCTACTAAAAAAATTGCTGGGGTGTCGCACCTAATTAACTGCAGTATTTAGTAAAAATTGTAAAAATAATTTCATAATTTCATAATTTGATATATATCTTTAAATTTCTTTAATAGACCATAATTTAGTAATATGTGAAGAACATTTTGAGCATACAAAACAATGTATTTGTTTACCTGGACACCAGTCTGCTCCCAAAATAAGGGGACTGATCCACGAGTTTGAACAAATGAGCTTTGAACTCCATCTTCCAACACAATTAGCTGAAAAAACATATTGAAACATTTTTCATAAAAATTTCATGCAATTCAAATTGGCGTTAAGATTCGTCCATAGCACAAGAATCAAAACAGACTGCGTAGAACAGCACAAATACAAAAATCAAAACAGATTCGCGTGTAAAAAACATGAGAATATAAATCAAAATTTACTAAATGATAATTTATTTTTCTTCTACTTCATTCTCCGTTACTATTATGATTTATGACATCAGTACTATTGTTTACACGATGTTCAAAGTTTAAAGGCCTGCATATACTAAAGTTTTACACAAATTTATTAATCGTTACATACTTTATATCTTTATTATATTTTTAAGATATTTTTATGTTTTTAAGACGTTTTTTAAACTGATGTTTATGTTTATTTTTCTTATTGAATATTAATAAGCAATTAACCACATTAGTAGTTTAAAATATTTGATATAATTATAATATAATCTACAAAACAACAATTCCAAGAATTTGGGAATTTCTAATTCAACTTTTTCAGAAGGTTAAAGTACTTAAATGGCAGAATCAGTTTCTATTCTGGGATACTCCCAATCAAAAGCCATGTGATGAAATCCACCAAAACATAACATGGATAAAGATAAATGAGCAAAGATATTTATACTGAAAAATGCCTCTTTCGGAGAATGCTGATGTTACTACAACATGAATAAACAATTTGGTTTTTCTGAAGTCATTCCATATCAAATCAGACCGAAAAAATGGAAAATGACCATCTCAGATTTTGCTGATTTTTTATATACAATGTCGATTTAGTCTCAAACTAACACACGAAAAATTAGCCTCAAATTCCTTACGTTTCCTGAGATACAGATGTTAGTACTTTTTTGGGTGGTTTTTTTCAGCGCCACTAGTAAATCGTGTTATATATGACCGTAAAAACAGTTGCGAAATCACTTTACATTATCCAATATCTCTGAAAATTTGCACTTAAGCATTTGTTGGTATGAGGAATTCACAAAAAAACAATCAGAATTGTGAATAATCTAATGTAAAACTCCGAAATATTAGTATGAAATATATACATATTTTTATCATTTTACATGACCTCCGGGAATATGCAAAATTTCGAATGTGGCGTAGATCTGAAAGTCACACTTTTTTTAGAATTAAAACTAACAGCGAAAGAAAAATTAGAAGTACGACCCATTGAAACTTCAGACCAAAGATTTTTATTTTCGGGCAAAATCTCTGTGGAAACCAAAAAATAAACACAGCACTTTACAAAAGTTTTTTAAAACTTATTTGTTTTGATAGTTCCGCCCAGTCATTTTATTTTTTTTTTTGTGAATTCATAAATAAAAAAGTATAAGGAATAAGTTGTCAAAAATAAATTGTTAAAATGTTTGATTTCATGGAAAAGTTAAAATTATTAGGTTTTATCACTATTATAATTAATTAGACATACAATTTTGGACAATAATTCTTAAACCTTGTTAAGAGAGCAAATATGTATTAGAATAGAAAGGTAAAAAAAAGGAAGATATGTATAATTCATGCAGCAAACCGTTAATGACTTTAGGCGGAAAGTTTATGCTGCAAGTGTTTTTAAAGCACTGTTAGCTTTAAAGAAATTTAATTTAGTTAACAAAAAGTGTAGAAGTGTAATAGTAATGGAGAAAAATAACTGTCCTGAAGATTGTTCTGCTGGTATAAAGTTAAATCAAGGTTGTCACAAGAAAAGTTATATCAGGTGTTTGGATTGAAACAATTGAAGGACTATTCTTTAGAAGAGCAAGAACTGAATAAATGGAGATCAAGTGAAGAGATAGACATGATATGCTTACATCACCAGCAGGCTATTCTCAATACTCTTCTTTGTAAGTAAGTAAGTAAGTATTTATTCACTATCAATAAAAATATTACAAAATAAATGTTAAGAGCGTAGTTAAAAAAAAAAAAAAAAAAAAAAAATTTTTTTACTGCATACCACAATATTTTAAAAAACAGGTATTGATAGCAGGGATAAGCACAAGAAAAGCCAAAGCCTT
>JAUZNK010019392.1:0-21219 GCA_035046665.1 Euphysa ruthae
ATATATATAAATTAATATATTGAGTATGTATAAATATTAACCGATAAAATAAATATTAATCTCAAGAACTTAAATAAAAACCAGGTAACTTTAACTTCATCAGTTCGTTCAGCTATGGATGGTTTAAAAAAATATTGTCATAAGAATTTGATTTTCCGGTTATATCTTTCTAAACAAGATTATTTTTATAAGAAATTAGCTTCTTTTTTTAAATTCGTATTCATTATTACGAATCACAGTTACTGGGATTATTATAACTTGCATTAAATATCTAAAAATACAGTGAATGACGGCCAGTAAAGTACACATCAAAATATAAAGTATATTACTAAAAGAAACAAATTATTTTACTTTTTCAATTGTAGTATTCATTTTTTGTTATGAGGGAGGGAGTATAATTGCAAAAAAAATATTTGTGTTTACTCATGCGGGTTTTGATTATGATAATTATTCCTAAAACTGGTTGTCTTAAAAATGGTAGTGAATTTACTAGTCAATGATCATTTAAATATATTTAATATATAAATATATTAATTAATTGTAAAAATATTAAAATATATATATATTTTTTTAAGCAATAAATTCACACGAGCTATTTAACACTCAGGTAAAGTTAATTTACCCGAGCTCTACGCGAGCGCAAGCAATCGCTCGGGATTCATTGCAAGGCCTGGTCACTGTGTGATGCTATATCCGCAAAGTATGAGGTTGTTTTGTTTTGTACTGATTATTCCACCATCAACCTCAGGTGTGGAGAGAGGTTTTTTCAAGGCGAGTTTCATTTGGTTTTAGAAGACGTTCGAAAATGTCACGATATGAAGAAGGAAGTACGCGCTAGGGTTTAGAAAAAAGCATAGCGCTCGAAGAGGCCACAAAAAAGGAATGTAGACGTAAAGCCACAATAGTCCCTGGGATACGCCATGGGCGGCTACTCTCCTTCCATATCCGAATCTAAAATTCCCTATTTCTCCCAAAGGCCATCTTATGTTTATGCTATTCTATTAAAAGGTGGGAAGAGTTAAAATTTTATCTTTTATCAACTAATCTTTGCAGCCTTCCTTTCCTATGTTTAAGAATGTTGCCATTATAACCTTGTTTTTTGATGCCATAATTTAATCTTTGTTTTGGTTTTATTTCCATTGTTTTTAACATTTAATTTAACTTTCAAATGCTATTTCCACAACAAAACGAAGTATTCCAAATGAAGTTAAAGTATTTGAAAACAAGTATGCATCATAATTCGTTAAGCCAAGGAGAATTTACTTCTCGCAATAATTTTTTTTTGTTTCCATTCAGAAACCTGCATGAAATTCAGAACTGTTTGAATATATTTTGTGCAACTAACATAAGATTTAAAAGGAAGATCGCGAATTCATCTACTTTCCTGCTATTTGTTTACAATCTGCATTAAATTTGTTTTTACTACTATAAATAATGTTCAGCAAATGGTGTCTTGCCCTGGCAATTTTTTTGCCCGCCTCTCATGACAAGGCTTGATTAATAATATATTTGATCAAGTTGTGTAGAAGTGATTATGTTTATTGGTACAACAAAATATTTTTTGGATCCACAAATTCTGCAGTTCTATTAATTTGTAGCAATTTAATCAATCTTGGGATTTCTTATAAAATTTTTTGAATTCTATTTTAGGGAACGTGTGGACTGGAATGCTGATGTATCAACTTTAGACAGAGCTGAGGTGAGGAGGTTCAAAATTTTTTTTTTTTTTCAATTTTTGGGAAGTAATTTTGGGCTGCAATTATACACAAAAAAAAAAAATTATTTAAAAATTTTCATTTATTTGACTTTAAGAATTTTTATTGTGAATGATGAGTTCTGTTTGACTTATGTATATGTATGTTTATATGTTTATATGATTATGAATCAGCATTAAATTACGCTTCTAACGGTATATCACGTGCCGATATTTGGCTAAATAAGTTTTTCACAATTTCAACCTAGCAGCTATTATGGATTTGGGCCTAAATATTGAGTTGCCCAATGATGCCAAAGCAGCATCAACCAGCTTTAGATCGTTTATACCCTAATGAGCACATTTTAGGGAAAAATTTCATACATACCAAATTTGACGCATACATAACATTTGCTTGTTTGTCCCCTGGACTTATAGTTGCATGGCATCTTATTTTTCATAAAAAAGATTTACACATGGGATTTATGAAAGATTTGCAATTTTTCCTGATGATGTCACTAAAAACTTACTATTTAAAGATTATTATTGTTACTATTTTCTGGAGCAGCTCTTATCGCATATACTCGTCATTATGAATAAGGGTAAAAATTGAAATTTTCCAAATTATTTACTTTTCTTAAAAATTAAGTTTAAAGTTATTTATTTTCCTCTCTAGACCAGTCTGAATTAAATTAACTGACAAACTTTAAAATAATGACAAAATTTCTTAGTGGAAAAATTTAAGGTTTTAAACAGGGGTTGGTTTTAATAGATTGCTGTACAGATTTTACATTAACCAGATTCACATCAGGTTAACAGAAGACTAATTCTCTTGAAATATACCGATATAGACCTCTAAATTCATCCTGCGTTTGAACTTTGTTTAGGAAATTAAAAAAATAAAAATGAAAAACTGGTATACAGTTTTCGAGTGAAAGTAAAACCTGTAGAAGTCTAGTTTGCATTTCAAAAATTTGACTGGCTTTAGTATTATTGGTATATATTTCTAAATTTATAGGTTTCAGTGGAATTATGTACTGTGTATTCACATAATTTTGTAAGTACAATATTAATAAAGTATTTCCTCTTATCTTCAACTTCAGAATTGAAAATTTTAATAAATTTCAAGTTAGCTTGAAATTTGACACTTTTTATTATATAATGTAATTTGGGGCAAAACGAGCTACTTAAGTGGATTTTGGTCAAATAGACAAATAATAGTTAGTTAGAAATATTTTTTTTTTTGTATGTTACTCAAATGCTAATAACATTACACTGCTAAATAAAAAATGAATATGATATGACACATCATGCCGGAAAAAATAATATATTAGTTCAGTCATTGGCTTGCTTACTCCACCTGGTTGGGGTAAAATGAGCCAGCATAGAAATGGAGAATATTAGGACAAAACAGAGAAAACACAGCTCTTCCTTCAATATCACTGACCCTAAAACTTTTCACACGTCCTAGTGGGATAAGTTTTGATAAGATTTATAATTTATTCGTAAAATGTATTTATACGTCTTTTATTCTGCTGAACAAGGAATAATAATGTTCTGTTTACATTGGCTCGTTTTACCCCACTGGCTCGTTTTGCCCCAAATTACGCTAGTATTAACCAAATAAAAAGTTAAACAACAAAAAAGACTAAACACTTGACTTTCAACCAAAGAAAAAATATACCTTCTTACCAAATTATTCTCTTTTGATAGTTATTGTTATGTTTCAGAACTTGACAGATGTAATTTGTCACTTCCTATATTTAGGTGTTTAGGTAGAGATACTTTTGTCAATATGATTTTAAGTTCCCAAAATTTATGAGACAATTTTTCTAAAATAGATATAATAAATCCTTAATAATTTGTTGAATGCTCTAGAAAAAATCTTAATTCAATTACTAAATGAAATTATTTTTGTTTGTTTTTTACTCCTTTAAATTAATTAAGATTTAAAGGGTTATTAAATGTTGAGTTTTGGATTTTTAATTACAGGATAGAAAGATATTTAAACAAGCATAGATTATAATTACATCAAATAGATAAAAAACATTTGAGTGCAAGTTGTTGATGAGTTACATTTTAAGGCAGGGTAGTTTAGAAATAAATTCAAATGGTGCAAAATGCAGTACACCATGTGGATTTTTTATGCACCAGTTCTATTCATGGCTAACTTACTCCCAAACCAAGTGCTTTAATTAGGTCCAATTAGTCTATCATAAAATTTTTCACTCTGAAAAATTTATTAACTTTTTGTGGATTTGTGGTCTAGTTATTGTCGTTTTTTGCTATGAGACAAAAAGTCAGTGTTCCAATCCACATCATAATAACTTCTTCAATGTGGAGCCATTATTTATTTTTTGGTGCATAAGATAACAGATTAGTTGATCCATGTACTTGTCCTAAATTTTTAATATAAGTGTTTCATAAAGAAAAATAATAATTGTGAAGAGATATTTTTATTTAGATGAGGAAAACGTTTTTTACGTTAGCCTTTTGTGATGCTTGTCGAAAGCTGCTATTTCAAGGGTTCAGGTCAGTTTTTCTGATTGTGAAGTAATCATGCTAAAATTCAAGGTTAAGGTTGTTGTTGTAGTTTTAAAACTATTTTCATAACCAATAGACATCCAGAGATTTCTTTTTACGGATTTTGCAGTTGATTTTAATTAAAACGTTTGTTTATTTTTTGGTTTTCTGTCTCAATAGATACTTGTCTCAATAAATTTTCATTTATGACTTCCTTTCTAGTAAAATTAAACTTGAAAATTTTTCTTTAGATGTCAAACCTGTGGATATCGTTTCCATCAAAAATGTTCAAAAAATGTAACTCCCATATGCAAGCCGTGAGTGTTGATTTGTGCTATTATTTTAGTATCTCACTATATCACTGAAATTACTGTTTCCATACTGAGAAACCATAGGTTGTACTCTGATTCAATACATTTCTAGATTGTGGTTGTTCTGTGAGGTGCTAATTGATATTGTTATATTTATTGATTTTTAGTGATACATCTTCTCAATAACAAAAATCATTTAAACATCTATTATGTATTTGTACACAAACAAAATCTCTGATTGCCCCCTTTGCCATCTAAAAATTTAAAATTCTTTAATCACCTCCAAAATAATCTAAATTTCAAAAAAATTGTTTTCTGGTTAGAATAATGACAATATATACATCGATGCTTATGAAACTAAAAACTTTAAATTTGTTTGACATTTAATGTAGCTCATGTCGTCTAATTAAATTTTATAATAAAGGTTTTTTTAAAAATTTAATCAAAGATTTTATTTGATAGCTTTTTTACAAAAAAAAATTTTAAAATTTTATTTGATTATGGACTAAAATATGATAACTTTGGTTGCAGAAATGACATAGACTTATTTTGTAAACTTGCTCATTTAGAGGGATTATTTTAAAATTCCGTTTGTTGAAACAAAGTATATCAAGTCATTAATCTACCGTTAGTTAGTTAGTATTTCACTTTTTTTTTTTTTCAAAAAATTTAACTTTTCCTACAGAAACTAAGTTTTAGCTTCAGATTTTTGTTTTCATATTTATTAATTTCGAACTTTAAGTTCTTTTATATACCAAATTTTGATATTATGTAGAACTTCCCTCTTTTGAAAAATCCTATGGGAAATTTCAGATAGTAAATCTAAAATTATACTTTAATTTGCTGAATCATGATTATCTTTATTTGTGTTTAGAGATGAAGACGATGGCTGCATACACAGGTATTGATTATTTATAGTGCAAATGAGAACTTTAAATAAAATGTCAAAACCTAATATACTTGTGTCAGGGGTTTGTGTTGAAAATTATTTTTATATTCTCATTATTTGGGATATTTTTCTTTAATTAATTTGTGATGACATTTGCTGAAAATCCTTGCTTTTAAGTTATTCATAGCTTAATGCATAAAAAAAGGAACTTGGGATATGCACTTGGTTAATAATCACAGATATATTTTTTCGCCTCAGATTTTGGCATTATTAATTATTTCTTTGCTAATGTCAGGGGTCTCTTTAAAATTGTAATTTAATTTATTTTTATTATATTTCAGTCCAAATAACAATGCATATGAAAGGTTAGTAGTGTTAAATTTGAGTATTTCTTAGATTTTTGAGGAGACTTTTTCTCAATACTGGTTAAAATATGCCGCTATATGGTTATTTTAGGTTTTCAAAACATTTTTTTCTAGAAATCTGTTAATTGCCTTTATAGAGTTTTGCATGAAGTAAGGCGACCATAAAGTGTATTTTTTTATCCATATGGTCATCTGTTAAACTTCCTCACAGGGCTAGGTATTATTATCATATTTTTTATATTATTGTTTCATTCTGCAAAATTTTGTGGTATGTTTGAGAATGTTGATTATTTTGTCATGTAGATTTTTTAAAATTATTTATCTGACTTAGTGCCTATGCTCAAATTAAAGCTAATTTTAATCAGCAAATTATATTTTGTAAAAATGCTTCTTAAAGAAATTGATATGCAAATCTGCCAAAATTTTGTGTATGATTTTGCAAAAGAAGTTTGGTGTATTTGATGTTTAGTAAATTAAATGGGTTTGGGGCGTTTGCCCAAAAAGGAGTAAAGCAATATATTGATAAGTAAACGCAATTTGTAACCTTACTTCAAAACTTGCTCCTCACATACTATTTTTTATATTTTTGATCAGTATTTAAGTCTTACACTTTTTATTATACTTATACTTTAAGATTATTTGATATGTATTTTTTGTTAAAGTTAGGTAAATACAGGTGATTATCAATGAAATGTTGTATGCAAAATTATTCAAGGTTATTTTTAATTTCAAGAGAAATAAAAAATACCAAATGGAACTAAAAAAAAATTATTTGCTGATATTATTTCAAAATGGTGCCAAAATTCAAAAAATTTAAAAGTTGAAACTAAAAGTTTTAATGCTGAAACTCTGCTGTTTATATCAAATTTCTTAGATTTAAAACGCCATAGGCCTAAATGCCACCAAAAATTTTTTATCAATGCATAGATAAAATATTTTGCATTGTTAATTACTGAAATAATTTTTTTTAACATCAAATATCGTTTTTTCATTTTATAGATGCAAATAAAAGTTTAAACTTATGCATTAGGTAGAATTACTTTTAATAATTCTAAAATCTTGAAACAGGTGAACATAATTATTCATTATGTACTTAGAAAATTTTTGTGGTCATTTTTAACTCAAGAAACATTACAACTATGTGTAGGTGTTCTCCAATATATAGTTTCTATAAAACTGAAATGAGCTGGAATGCAACACTTATTTTAGCTCTCAATTATTGTATGCAATACTGTACTGTGCACTAGTCTTAACTTTACCATTAAGAAGCTTTCTTTTAAAACCCTGTGTTTAATGGCGAATTGAAGAGAACTGTTTTGTTATATTTTCAAACAAGTGTATTGTAATACATTGCATTGAGAATTTTTAACTTTAACAACAACAGTCAGTTTAGACACCATAGCTTAGGCACCGACATCAGTCAAATCGTACCAAATATAATTTAGACACTGTGCTTAGATTACAAAGTAATGGTGAATGATTAAATATTCTCATTGATTTAATTTTATTTTCAGGTTTACAATGATTCCTTCAAGTCCACAATTTATTGGCCCTCGAGATCGATCATTGTCAGCACCAAATGTAAATATGATTGGTCAACCTGGTAATAGAGTTGCTGAGGTGAGAGAATGAGAGAAATCATTTTTACCTGTTCATCTGTAATTATTTTTCTATGCTAGCATGGCGTAACCAACACTAAAAAGAAAACTTATGTCAAACCGGAAATGGTGATGAAATTTAGCATTCATTTATTTGGAATGAAGTGAATGGACCATATATTTCTTTTTTTAACATGAATAACAGCCTCTTGTATTTTGGTACTGGGCCTAAATCTGACCATTTTTCACTTTTTTAAAGTTCTCTTGAAATGCATTCATTAATTTTTTCTTTAAATTTTATATTATGATTGAGTGATATGGAAGACCTTTTGACCTATGTAATTAAGCAAGGGTCATATAATTTCCAAGGAAATTATATGACCCTTGGCAAAGTTGACAGGGTACCTTAACTTCACAAACATCTGTTAACATTCTTTCATGCAAAGTTGTCCAATACATTTTTCTGAAATTTGTATCAAGTTAAGAGGTCATAATTAGTATTAATATTAATATTTATTAGTTTTATTATTAGCAATTTATTGATAAATTCTATAATTTTTTTTTTAATTTGCATGGTTTTTTTTGAACAAGTCACTTCTTGCAAGGCCACTACTTGGCATGAAGCTAAAGAAGAGGTAAAACGCAAAAGTTACTACAACGAAATGCTACCCATACGCTAAGTGGGTAATACCCGCATTAGAGCCTCCTCATCTTTTATGTAAATAGAATATCCCAATCACTGACATGTCCGGGTTTCGCACAATTTGACTTTGAAGGCAATTTTCGAATGGTAAATGACTTCTAATGGACTGAAGACCAATTTTATTGAACTGCCGTAAAATTTTCTTTCAGAAAAGTTTTGCAATTCCATGGAGTTTTTGCTATGGTTCAGCTGCTTTGCAAGTTTCAAAACATCTGGAAAAAATATGGCCTTGGAAATTTTTTTGCTAACGCTATTATCACTTACCTCGGCAATTATCAGTTGCCAGGATGAATTTTGTGGGCTGAAATAGTTTGGTATATCTATCTATAGCTAACTGGCTGAGTATTAAACTCGATTTTCCACCACAGTCCAATTCGGAATACATCGTTCATGTGGGAAATTATCAAAATTTTCTTACGTATCAATTTAAAAAAAAAGAAAAAAATTCTAAACTCTGTGTGATGTTAGAGTATTGCAGAGAGCATCTTTTGACCTATATGCCTTCTTTATTTACCAAAAATCCACTTATTCATTTGCCATTAGTCCACCAAAAAAAATTTTTTTTTCCATTCATAGCAATGAGCAAGTAACATATGGTGACTTTCTTAACCTGGTAAAAATACTTTCCCTAGAAAATGTCATTAGTAATGGTTATTTTGGATACTTGAAACTGGAGTCTAACATAGTTTTCATTTTTAGACTGAAATGAAAATTTGAATTTTTTTCAATTTTTTTCATTTATTATTTATTTTTTTTTTTTTTTTTGAATTTTAAAGGGCCATGAAGGACATCTTTTGAAACATAAGGCCACTTTTTAACAAACGGCCCTCCTGGCATCCAGCCCAAAAACTGGTTAAAGTCATCAAAGATTTTTTTTTGTCTGTTCTGAAATTTCTTTTTTTGAGAGTGTGGACTTTAATTTTACTTCTAAAAATCAATTTTACGTTAATTAAAATAAAAGAAAATACATTTTGTTCCTGAAAATTTTGTCTGGCGGGCTGATAGGCTGCCGTGTGAAATTATTATTTTGACTTTTGGCGAAAAAAGTTGACTGCCGTGTTTGATTTATATCAGGTCCAGATCCCGTAACATCTCAAATATGGTCAAAAAATGACATTTTTAAATTCTTCTCAAAAAAAATAAAAATTTAATTGAAATACTCCTGATTTCAACAATTCTTTTAACATAAATTATATACCTTAATCAAAATTACTTTTTACTTCATGTCAATAGGTAAAACCAAAATAAAAGTGTATATTTATTTCAGTCCAATAAAAACAACTCCTTTCTTACAAAGAAAATGTTTTATTCTATAAGCACTCATCAATATTTGCCTATATTAAAATTTCCGTGAACCAATGACCAATTGATGAGTAATTTATTTTAGTATTTTCTACATTTTATCCCTTTCCAAGCTGATATTGTTACTCTGGACAATATAAATTTAAAATGATATATTTATTTTAGGAAACCATGGTAAAAAATTATATAAATAATCACCGCGATGAACCTGTCACAATTTCGGGTAATATTTATTTTCAAAATATTTCAATAAATTTCAGGTAAATAATTTTATAGCAATGAGAAAAAAATACTTATTAAGTTTTTTGATGTAATTCTTGATTTTACTGGGTTTTTGCATCAGCGAAGTTTTTTCTGAGCCTGGATCAAATAGGACTAAATTTCTTCATGAATTACAACTTCATAGCCAGCATAAATAAGGTATTATCATCCTACGATCTGTTTTTTAAAACTTTAATCTTCACTTTTGAATAAAATATTGTTAAGTTGTTAGTAATTCTGCATAAAGTTTTGTCTATCACACAGAATCTTCAAATTATTTTAACAATTTCTAAATTATTTTATTGTGTACAGGACTCTTTTGATAACAGTATATACATGTATGTATATAACTGATCGATTATCCTGTATTTAAATATTTGGTAATAATAATACTAATAATGAGAGCTCAGATCAATAAGAGAACAATCCGATCTTTGGAAAAATCTTATTAACTGGAAATGTGGGTGTCTATCCATTTTTTGTCAGCTTTTCGTGATTGGAGTATAAGTTTTTTTTAAATGTTTTGTATATGGCCACCTGTTAAAAAATATTTCATGAAAATGAGCCAAATTTTGTCAGTTGTTTTCAAACAAATTTTTTTTGTTTTCTCAAAATAGGTTCTTCAGATCTTTCCAAAGTTTTTACGAAGTTAAGTAAAACATTAATCCATCTTTATTTTAATCTAATAATTGACCGCCATTGTCTTTTTTTTTGTGTGTACATATGTGTCTGTTTAATTGATGCTAATTCCTTGTATGTCTTCTTGGTTTTAAAGCATATCAAAATATTTCATTGAATTATTAACCATATATTTTTATTATGAAAAGAACGTTGATTAATATATTTTTGATTTAAATACTTATTTCCTAATCAGCCGGGATAATGCGTCAACTGTCTAATCGGCATTCAAACCGTGGAAGGATACCATCAGATATATACAGTCCTGATGCGGATACTGGAAACGTATTTAGTTTTGAATATACAACGCCATCATCAACATACATGAGCAGGAAGTCACCACAAGCACAAGAAATACCCGGCATTCCGGGCTCACTTATTCATCCTCCATCAAGAAACAATCGACATCGATCAAAATCTCATTCTGACGAACATGTCAGAAAGGTATTTTTATTTAAATTAATTTCTTAATTGCTCCACACATTTTATTAATTAATTAAACATTTAATATGTATGAGAATATTGCAGTCCAACTTCAGCCATAGATCCAGCTTAACTTTTTTAACATATTTATTTATATTGAGTGATATTATTATCGTGAAGGAAATGTTTTTTCGGCTGCTCTTCTCATTTTAAAAGAACCTTTCAAATAAATGATTTTAGCAACCTTTTTGAGTTATTAGATCATGAAGATAGAAAAAAAGTATAATTTTAGATATTGAAACTTTCAGTTATGGACCCAAATTTATCCAAATATAGTTATTTTAGGCCTGAAAATGTTTTTTATTTGAAATCCATTAATTAGTGCTAGAATTTTGTATGAGTTAGAGGACCTTAGTAGGGAATTTTTTGATCCATACATCTACCTGTCAAAAACCTGTTTTTGATTTTTATTTTCTTTCAAATTTTTGTAGGAAGTTAGAAAAGAAAAGTCACTTGTTTGAAACTTTTTTTTTCCTTTTTTTGTTATTAGGCCACTGGGGAGTATTGTTCACTATTGCCTTTTTAAGATATTTTGGTAGGACAAAACATTTATGGAAACCCTGCGGTAGAAATCATATTTGTTCAATGAGGAGTGTCCAAGGGTCCACTATTCACTAAGCCATTTTTACTTTTACATCTAAAAGCATTCTTAAGGTATCACAGAATGTTCGAACATAACTAAAGAATTTAGTTTTTGTTTTGTTTTATTCAGACCTTGCTACTGATTAAAGATTATATTTTTAATGACATCAAAAATTACAATTTTTGTTATCGAAAAAAGGCTCCAAGTTTGACCAAGTTATTTTTTTTCTCAAAAAAACTTATCCACATGGTGGGTATATACAATGTCTTCAAAACCGTATGTGGAAATTTTTTTAAAAGACTCATTAAAGCATTATTCCAATTTAAGTCTCAATGCTCAATTAAGAATCAAAAAAAAATAGTTTCACTTTTTAGCTTAACATATTTTGCTTTTAAGGCATCTTACTGAGAATTTCGCACAAAGTTTTAAAGAGCATACTTTTGTTTAAAAGTGGTCAAAATTTCTAAGAGAACCAAAAAAAAAACAAAAACATTGAGTTGGAGTTCTTGGAACAAACCTCCCCATTATTTTTTAAAGAAAATATCTCTTGGTAGTGAATTTTTATTTCCTTTAATATGTCAAAAATAATTAGTTTCTGTTTATTGCGCATTAGAGTTAAACTGGTGAAAATATATTCTTAATATGATAAACATGTTTAAAGGTACTTTTAAAATATAAAGTAATATTTGAGGTGAATGTAAATTTCAAAACATTTTTACTCAATGATTTTTTTTTTATTTACTAAAATGAATAACATATTTGTCAAAAAAAAAAAAAAATTTTTTGTTAACCCGCTGTGATACCTTAAAAGGTTTTATATGGGTCTGTAAATTTATTCTAATTTGACATTGAGTTGGTTACAACGTTCCATCATGTCACTGAATCTGATGGACCTATTAAATATAAATATCATTACTTAACTTAAAGCTGAATAACAAAGCTGATGATCTTGGTATAATATCTGATTAATTGATGCTTACAAGTAAATAATTAATTATTTTCACTTATTGTTATGCAATTTTTTAGATTCGTACAGCTGGACGTCGTGACTCAAATGACGACTGGGAAATTAAAGATAAAGAAATACAAGTGAAGCAACGAATTGGATCTGGGTCTTATGGAACTGTTTATAAAGGATATTGGCATGGTATTTGTTTTTATTGATTAGTTACCTTATATTAATAAATCCTATTTGATTTAAATAAATCAAAATAGAATTTTAGACTTGCTTGATACCTTTTTTATTTATTTATATATTTGTTCGTTTAATTAAGTTCTTATATAGCTCTAAATAAATATTTCTATTGAAATTATTTTCTTAATGAAGGAATGATTTGACTTAACAAAATTTTATTTCAAAACATGGGCATATTTTGGTACGATAGACTATCGGCTAGACTTCTTGTTTTCTTGCAATGATTCTTATCTCATTCTTAACCATTTTTTGGACTCCTTGCAAAGCTGATGGAGTCTTGTAAGATTTAGTTCAAAACCCAGAGTCACTAAAGCTTGTTTTAATCTGTTATTCATATATTCCTGTGACAGGGCTAATTGCAAAATATTCAACTTCCAACTGATTATCAACTGATTATTTCTTTAGTCAAACTTCCATTTCATATACACACAAACTCAAAATCATTTTTCCCTTTTAATATAAAATATTTTTAAACTATTTTTTTAACATTATATATGTTTAAGCTACAAAAAATAAAAAAAGTCATAATATGTGTTTGCAAAGGACATTATCAACTTAGAGTAGAGTATATTTTATGTTACACAGGCAAATTTGGTTGTTTTTTTTTTGGCAAAGATTTGAAACAATTATCATTTTTGGTTGTTTTTTTTTTGGCAAATATTTGAAACAATTATATTTTGAGCTGAAAATTTTTATCAGGTTGTTTGTGAGGTTTAACAATTCATAAAGAAATTATTTCAAAGATTGGAAGATGGCTCTCACTGGCAAACTTTTCATGAAAAATAAATTTTGATTGTAACTCGAATCAAAATTCATTAAATTCCAAAATTTGTTTGGTATTTTTTTTAGGTGAACAAATCAAATTCATTGTTACAATGTTGTTTTTTATTACAGGTACGGTTGCTGTAAAAATGCTCAATGTAAGAGATCCAAATCCTCAGCAATTACAGGCATTTAAAAATGAAGTCGCTGTTCTAAGAAAGACACGCCATGTTAATATATTATTGTTTATGGGCTGTATGTCTGCTTCAACCAATCTATCCATCGTTACTCAATGGTGTGAAGGTTCCAGTTTATATCGCCATTTACACGTCATGGAAAACAAGTTCACACTACAACAGCTTATTGAAATAGCCAGACAGACAGCACAGGGAATTGAGTAAGTATTATAAATATTGTTGGGAGCTACTACCATCAACATCTCTTCACTACTTTGCAAATTTACAGATAGTGTTTGACGAAATATTATTTTTATGCCCAAAATACTTCTAATGGAATGAAATGTAAGTGTATCTCAAAAAATGTGGTAGTGATACTGTTTTAATTCCAGAAGTGTATTTTGAACAGGAATCTTCCTCTCTTTTGCTGTGGTCACACTCGTTTTTAAAAAAGTATTTAGCATATAATTTTAAAACTCTGAATAATGCTTTGTAATTTTATAAAAAAAGAAAAGGTGATAAAATGTGTCAGACAGTCTAAAACAAAACAATCTGATGTTAAAATAATGCCATTATGCAAGAAATTTTCTGCTTACAATATTACAGTTGAACAGTGAATTGTTGTTTTAAATTATTACGTTAATTAAATTTTACAAATTTTTTGTTTTCTTGATTTCGAAACATCATATAAGTTGCTTTAATATAAAAATTTTACTGTTTTATTACTCCTACAAAAATTATTTTTGAGGTTTTTTCTTTGATGTGCTTTGTATTTTTAATCAATTTTTCAACATGTATCTTTTTATTCAACTTATTCTAATTGTTTTATGCCTTAGCTATCTACATGCAAAGTCAATAATTCATCGTGATCTGAAATCAAATAGTATCTTTTCAAAACTTTTCAAACAATGTTTTTAACTATATCAGATTAACTCAATTGTTAGATTTACTGATGGCCCTATGAATTCATTCTTTTTTCATGCAACCGTATCAAATTTTTCCTGAAATTTTTTTAAACCATTGTTTGCTTTTTCAATCTCATGCAAATCTATTGTTAAATTTATAACTTTAAACTAGTTTCTGAGGTTAGTTTGTCTATAGCTTATTGTCTTATTAATGCTATACAAAATTGTTTAATGCTCTTTTATATATTTGTCTTTCAATGACAGCTTAAACAACCTATCGTCAACTCACCTATAAGAACCTGCTTTCTCTTTATTTATATGAATCAGAGATATAGGCTTAGAATAAGATTAATAAATTGAATTTCCAAAATGTGAACATTTGCTTTTACAAGTTGGACTATATTTTATTTAATTACTATTACTATAGTTATTTTTTTTAGGTGCAAGTTCTCCTGGATAGAATTTAGACATGACCAAAAAAATAAACAGGCATTCACACATTTTATAACTGCAAGTTGTTCACAGTTTTCATTAATTAAAAAAAATTATCATGGAATTTTTATTGTCATTTTTATATCGATGGTTTTTACCATAACTATATGTTTTTTTATTAAAATCCTAAAATTTGAGTTTAAAAAATTAATATGTTTACGCTACAAAGTTGTTTAAAATCGACAAAAAACCAAATAAATAGAAAATAACTTACTTAGGAGATTACTATAGATTTCTTTTTGAGTTTTAAAAGGCTTAACATTTGACACTGGAGAAAATATTTTTTCTAGAAATATGTTTTATGCCCTATTAATTGAATTCTATCATTTTATTACTGGAAAAACGTTTGACAAATACATAATGTTCTCATTAAAATGTTCATTTGTGACAAATTATAATTATTATGAGTATTTAATATGTCGCAAAAATTTGCTTAAGTTAAAAACGTTGGATAGTTGGATAGTATAACTGATTTCATCGTTTTACAACTAACAACTTCATAGAAATATAAAAGGTCTCAAGAGAAGCTATTTTTAAAAATATGTATATTCATATTTACAATTTTTGTTTTTCTAAAAAAAAATATATATATATTTTTTTTTTTTTTTAAAGAAAGTAACGTGTGTCTCTTTAGACCAATTATCTGAATCTTTTTGTTGAACATGATCCTCTCAAAGCTAGTAACTTCTTTTTTTTTTTTAAAGTTGAGAGGGACATTTTTAGAACCCTATCTTAGTTTCGATATTAATTGTTCTTGTTTCTTCCAAAATTATTATTATTAACTTTTATTTTAAAATACCAAATTTTGATGTGGTGAAGGTGTGTACTAACTTTTTAAAAACATATATATTGGTCATATTCTCTTATCAGCATGGATAATGTTGTATAAATAGGACATGTATTATTATACATGCAATCTAAGGTAATGCCTACTACTGGTCTTGGTAACATGCAGTTTACTCATCTGAGTGGGGCTGATTTTACTGTATAGCAAATTTTAATAAAAATAATCATAATTAGAAATAAATATGTTGAATAATCGATATTTGGTTTAAAAGGGAAACACTAATTTTACAGACTGGTGTTCAGTAAATAGCTCTTTAGTACATAACTAAAATTATTTTTAATTTATTATAAAATTTATTCCATCAATTTTAGTAACGATTGTATTTTGATTGGTTTTTATCTGTCTGAAATTAAAAAAAAAAAAAAAAAAAAAAGAAAAAATAATAAGTTGGTTTGTTTTCATTAACCAGTCTGATAAATATATTTTGAAAATTGTTATTTCCTTTTTTTAGTTTGGATGTTTGCGAATGTTCTTCTCAAGTTTTAAATTTAAATTCTTTGAGTTTACTTTGCTAAAGTGTTGCTGAAATTTACTTTGCTTTGTCAACTTATTAGTACTTTTTGTGCTTTATCAATTTTTGTTTTGTATGAATTCTAAAAGCTGCATATAAAAAGCAGCATATTTGAAAAAAAAATTTTAAAAGATGAAATATACCGCTTTTAGTCATTTTTTTTGTAATTTTTATTCGCAAGTTTTACGCTATGAGTCAAATAATATTTTATGTATGCATTATGCTTCTTTTTTTACTGGCAGTTTTACTAAATTTTTCATAAAAGTGTATGAAAAAATGTAATTCAGTTGTTTTTATTCTGATGTTTGCTCCAACATATATTCAGTATTTCGAAAAATAAAGCAATTACTTTTCGTTCTTGGTCCCAAATTGATGAAGCAATTGTTACCTCACAAATTTAAGATATGATCAAAAGAAAAGTAAAAATTTATGTTTTTTCTTAAAATTCAGTTAGTGAAATAGTTTTTAAGTCTGAAAACCTTGTTAGATCTTTTGAATATTTTGCTGTTTAATTGTTATATGAAAATCTTTCTGTTGATTATAAACTTCCAAGCATAAGATCATTATCATGTTTGACATCTAAAGTTAAATGATTTAACTATTCTCAAAGATTGAAAAACTTGAATTTAACCATAAAGATGGTATTGTTTTAGTTGATAAAATATACATCAAACTAAGTAGCTCAGTAAGTAAGTAGCATCTGACTCACAACCAGAAGGTTGTGTTCAAATTGGGGTATTGCCTATTCTACAAATGAATAGCACTTTGATTTACACTTGCTCATGTGTATCTTATATTAGAGATCCAAGATGTATAGATAAATTGCAAAGGTCTAAGACTAAGTTATGAAACCAAATCTAATTATGAAACATTTATGGAGTTATGTTTTAACAATGTTGTGTTTTTAGAATAACTTTAAGTTTAAATATATTTTATCAATAACTATAGGTTTTGTTGGCTCTGACTTTTTTTTAACAAAATAATAAGATATATTTCTCCAAGAAGATTATACAGTAAAAGTTGGTGATTTTGGATTGGCGACTGTTAAAACAAGATGGAGTGGAGAACATGGATGTGAACAACCTTCAGGGTCAATCCTTTGGATGGTGAGTAAAAAACTAAATTGTCTTGTTATCATTGTTAACTTGTATTTCTATGATTTTGGTGATGTGAAGCTCGCTATGATGAATAAATGATGTTTGATAATTTAGGTTCGATTCTGTCTGTAAGAGAATTTTACTTGTCATAAATCCGAGAGGAAAAATTAATCTGATTTTCACTTTTAAGCCATTTAGAATAACAGTTTGTGTGAACATTTTTTTTGAAATTTTTTGAACATTATTTCTTAAAATAATGACAGAGAAAGTTATTTTTAGAATTAAAGTTTAAGTTTCCATGCCACGGTTATCCAATTTCAGCAAATTGCTTGTAAAATTGCTGGGTGGCAAGTTTTAAAGTGTAAGCTATATACTAGTATTTTTTTAAGGCACCAGAGGTGATTCGAATGCAGGATCCAAATCCATATACATTCAAATCAGATGTTTATGCATTTGGTATTTGTATATATGAACTAATAGCAGGAGTATTACCTTATTCAAATATTGGAAATAAAGATCAGGTAAATCATTGATTCATGAATTCAATAATAAAGAACTATGTTTACTCACTCCACTGAACGCATTTTATCAATATGGGTTATAATTCAAATAGTGACTATATTTAATCACCTATGTGCACTACGGAAATATTTTTTTCATACCTCTGATTTCTAGACCACAACCTCAAAGTAACAGAGTGGTGTTTAATGTTTAACGGACCCCAGGTGTAACCGGTGCGAAGCCTATTTAAATATTTGAAATTAAAAACCGTAGAAAACAAACATTCCCCTGACCACCGTAAAATTTAAATTTTTGAAAATTTTTTGAAATTTTGTTTTTTATTTTTGATGTAATTTTTATGATAACAGAAAGGTTGATTACCAGGAAAGCGTACTAAAGCGTACTCTGATAAAAATGCATAATTTGCATAAAATACAACTTTTGAAGTTTCAAGGGAGAGGGTGGGGGTATAACTTGAAAAATATGTATGCTTTGGGGGTGGGGTGGTTGTACATCAAATGCATACAAGGGGGAGGGGGTCAAAAGTGATGAATTTAGGGAATACATACTTTTTGAATGGCTGTCTAGCTATTCCAAATGAATTACCCTAAGGTTTTTAGGCAATAACTGTTTTTTATAAGTTATGTTTTGATTATTTTCTAGTTAATTTACATGGTTGGAAGAGGTTATTTGAAGCCAGACCAATCTAAAATTCGTTCTGATTGTCCAAAAGCACTGAGGAGGCTATGTAATGAATGCTGTACCTTAAACAGAGATAGTAGGCCATTATTTTTACAAGTAAGTCAAGTATTGTAACGTTTTGTTTTGATGATTTATTTTTCAATTTGATAAAATTTCCAAGAGCGTATATACACACTACTTTGTTAGACTTAACTTCTGAAGTTAAGAAGGTAAAAATTACTTAGTTCTAAAGACTTATGATTTCCTTAATTGGATTGACATTTTTTTCTTGCTTGATCATTCACCAGAATTTTGCGTTTGAATCCCAGGTTAATCAGAAGTGCTGATTTCGAAAATTGGTAATGAATAGAGCAATTTGCTCAGAGAATATAGTGAAAAATATTTATATCCCTTAACTTTTTTCAAGCTGAGGAATTTTTGATTTTGCTTCCAAATTAGGAATTTTCCCTAAAATTTGTGTTAAAATTGCTTTGCAGTTCCTCAACGACGATAGTTAAAGGGAGACTGTTAGGCAATGCAACCCCGGCCCCCAAGTTTTCCTTCAGTTATTTAAGAATTAAATCGAAAGACTTTTTTTTTTTTTTTATAAAAACTATAAAGGATTTTATTTTTCAGCTATTAATTGGCTAATATTTTTTTACCGGTACTAATTTTTGCTGATGATGAGACGCCGGATTTAGAACTTCATTACGAACAGTTTTTTAATCGCTTGCTCTATATTGCATAACTTGTATTCGTCTGTAAATCATTTAATTTGCTGATGATCAGATGCCGGATTTAGAACTTCATTACGAACAGTGTTTTAATCACTTGCTCTATATTGCACAACTTGTGTTCGTCTGTAAAGTATTTAATTTGCTGATGATCAGATGCCGGATTTAGAACTTCATTACAAACAGTTTTTTATTTCTATGTCTAAAACACTCAATACTACATGACAAGTTTCAAAGCATAATATATAGGAATTTCCTTGTAATTATCACAAAAAATTTGATTTACGGCCTTAAAATTTCAAAAAAATGCTGACTCAGCAAAAAAAAACTGAGTCATTTTGAAAATGGTATATTGTTTATTTTTTCTTTACTAAAATAACATTTTAATGTATTCGGGTTTTTTCTATGGGAATTAATCTTCTTAGGGAATATCAGTTTTTCTTGAAATATGAAGATATGCTGTAGAAAGGGCAAAATTTTTGTTTTGTATTGATTAAAAAAATTTCGCTTTTTGAAGAATTAAAAGCATATTTCGTTTCTTTTCAAGTGCTTTTTTAAATGAAATGAAAATAACTCAATGTTCGTAACGAAGAATTTCTTTAATGGTAATTATTTTTTCCGATAATACTATTCTGATTTTTATAATAAATGTTGACTAATATGTTTAAAGTAGCTTATCTATCATAGTCACAATCAGAATAATCATGAATTCCAATCTTATCTCTGCTTTTTTTTTAAATTTTATTTATATCACTTCGAAGTTAGATAAACGAATATTTTCTTAAAACCATATTCAAACTAAGATTTATATTTGAAAAATTTATTCATAAAACGAATAAGAAATAATAATATAATAATATAATATAATAGTAATAAGAAGGAGTGAGAGTCATTCATATATTGATATGACCAAAAAAGAGCGATTCTCGGTTGACAGAATTTGTGTGACCAAAAAGAAAGTGAAGAAATAATAATTGGTGGATTATTATGACAAATATGTTTAAACAACACTGAAATTAATTTATATTTAATCTGAAGATTGTTTTATAAACATGAATAATTTTTGTAGCTTATTCCAATCAGCAGTACATTAATTTAGGTAAAATCATTGCGTCAGAACTGATAGAGAGAAGTATATTTGGGTACTCTCTTTCGTAAGAAAATCTAAAACATACATTATGTTATGTTGGAAATTTGAATGAGATCAAGATATAAATGAAATAACAATTCACTCTGTCCCCATTTTCGACAACAATAACTTATGTGAGAAGAAAAATAGACAATGTGTAAGGTATTTATATCGTTGACGTCCGGTTCCCACAAAAGATGTTCATCAATTAAAAATCTTAAGTATTTATTACAAGAAGTGGTGTAAAGATGTTTTCCCATTTAATTTGATTTTTTTTTTTTTATCAAAAATGTTTCGTTTTGGTTTGCGAAAAATAAAAGTTCTGTTTTATAAGAATTGATAGAAATGAAGTTTTCGTCCAGCCAATTCGTTACACGTTTACGTCCACGGTTTAAATTTGAACGCATTGATTTGAGCAATTTGTTAATTATAATCTGCATCGTCAGCAAAATAATGTGCAATAGAGATAACAGATGCAGAAAAATCAACAATAAATATTAGGAACAACAGAAGGCCCCTAAAACTGAATCTTGTGTTACACCGTTATTTATTGTTTTAGTTGAAGATCTAAAACACTTTATTGTAAAAAACTGGGTATGCCTTCTGTATGGTATGATTTTTAAGCATTTGTTGAGGTTGGTATAAACAAAGTAGTTTGCTTATTTTAAATATATTTAGCCATTAAATATTGGCTGTGCAAATTGCTACACACTTTCAATATTTCAAAATACCCCCACGTCACCCAAGGTTTAAATCATAGGTTTTTGCTTTTTTTTTTTTTTTTTTAAAATTTAAAAAAA
>JAUZNK010019403.1:0-21219 GCA_035046665.1 Euphysa ruthae
TGTGTGTGTGTATGTGTCTGTATGTGTATGTGTGTATGTATGCATGTATGTAGGTATGTATGTATGCATGTACGTACGTACATACATACATACATACATACATACGTATGTACGTAACATTCACAATGTGTTACTATTTCAGTAATGGAGCAGCAAGCCAGTATAAAAATTTCAAAAATTTAAATAAACTTTGTCACCACTCATCTGATCATGGTATTGATGCAGAATGACATTTCTTTGCCAAAAGTCCATGCGATGAAATCAGTGGCACAGTGAAGTGACTGGTAGCATGAACAAGCTTGCAGAACAAGAAAATCTTATCTGTAAACGAAATGTTTGAATGGTGTAAATTAACATCACCGTCACCAAATTTATGAATATAACAGAAAGTGACATCAAAAATCTTGAGTTGAGCGTTCGTAAAAATGAACACTCAACTCAGGAAAAGATACTCCAAAGCTAAAATTTCCCTTAAATCAAATCAAACCATAGCTTTACACTGAACCATGGAAAATTTAAAAACCTTATCAACAGAAAGAACACATTTCAACCAATGGCATATATGTTGCATGTTTTTATGAAAACGATTGGTTTATTAGAAATGTATTTGATAATTCAAGTGAATCTGAGGACGTGTCGATTGTTTATGAAACAAGATGTCATTAATTTTAAGTGGCCAATCAAAGAAGATAAGTGTTAAGTTATAATTGTCAATTCCTATAAATTTCTAATATATCTATATTTAATTTTTTATAAAGCATGCTAAAGTTGAAGATATTATCTTGAAAGTAATATTAATATTATATAAACAATACGAGGTATATGCAGTTTTGTCCTCAAAATTGGCTTTTTCAAATTTAACGTGTACCACTAATATTTATGTTAGCGTAATAATTTTTTTTGTTCTGATTCCACAATTTAAAGAGTGTTCCAGCCCACGTGCGATCCATTCAACATCAATTACGGGTGTTTGAATTAACTCAAAACCTATTTTTTAACCGTTAATTTGGGTTATTATGCGTTCAATAAAATATGGGGTTCACCCCTCATAGAAAAGCGTTATTTTTCAAGATTATTCATGTAAATTTTCAAAAAATGGTCAATGAACAGTGGATAGACCTTTACAATAACTAACCCTCATTTTATCATATTTTTGGTGTTATTTAATCATAGTTGAGATCATGTGCATATCTTCTGTTGAATGAGCCAATCAAAGTCACTGTTGAAGTGATAACACTAACGTGATAATGCGCATGCGCATTCAGTTGAAGCTAACACATGTAAATATTTCACTTCCACGCAAAACTGCTGTGCTGGAAGCACTTACTAACACCAACCTACTTATGGAAATATAGTACCCCTATATAATGGGGCAACATACTAGGAGACTAACCACCCAAGCCCTAGCCAAATGAACTGCCTGGGTCAGAAACAAAAAAAAAAACTGTTTGTAAATTAAAGTGAAAGTATTTAATAATAAAATATTAAAATCTTACCGCAAAAGCAATAATATTTATTAGGAGCTCTGGTTGAAACATTTTGACAACCAGGACATCGCCACCCACTTTCATCTAGAAAAATTTAAGAGAGAAAAAAATTATTTTGCTAAACAATAAAATAAATAAAACAATAAATCCACATTTCTAATTAAAAACTGTTGTAACTTGCTCAATGTTTAAGCACTTGAACATCACAAACAAAACAAAAATTAACGGTAAATAAATGATTTTGATTTATTGATTGAGTGATATATGTTTTCCAGATGATGTGTCTAAACTTTTATCAGAAACACTAAATCATGAAGGAATCGTCGACAAAATGCAAAGTGATGGTGGCACAAAAAGTGATTATGACAGTAACATATAATTAATAATTATAATTAATAATTTTGTAAATATTCGAGTGCAGTAATGAATTTTTATGATATTACCAGTAAAAAAACAATTCTAAGTGAATTTTTAAATTTTATCTATATTTAAGAATTTTGACGTCTTTTTAAGCCTTTTTGTCTAGGAAATATATTTTTTGAGATCAATTTATATTTGAATTCTCTACCAAAAAATTTCTTAGTGTAAAAATTTTAACTTTTAAGTGTTTTTATATAATGAAATATATGCAACATGAAAGATTTATTATTTTTCCATATTTTAATAATTTTTGTAATTTAAATTTTTATTTTAATATATATATATATATATATATATTAAATTACACTTATATAAACAAAAACATAATCTTTTTTTTCCATTGCATCATCATCACCAAAGCTATCATCATAAATGTTTACTGTCTGCTTTTGCAGAAGCACTTCAATTAAAGTGCTTGCTGTAAAACTTAGTGTGTCATCATATGTAGCAGATGTGTCTAATCATAACATGCCAGAACAAAAAGTTTAAAACTAGATGCTTATTCTAACACCAAAAAAAATACAAACTGTGTCAAGTTTAAAATGTTGTATCAAACAATAAGTGTTCAATAAACTGTCAATGAGTCAATTGCATATAGAGGAGCAGCTTTTCCAATATTAACAGTCCTCAATTTTTGATAAAATACCACACAATTGCAAGATATATCAATTGAAAGTAGCTTTTAATATAAAGTTGCTTTTAATATAACCACTGTATGAAAAACCTGTGAAAACAAAACTAGATTTTAAATTCATTGTAAAAAAGATAGCTCTAATTACAAAAAAACTGCCGATAGAATATAAAATAACTGCTGCTACTACACACTTTCATAGCGTGGGGTCTGGGTTCTAATGTTTATGTTGTGGGACAAATTTTAGCTCAAGTATAGTTTTCACTGTTTCATACCCACCAAGATTCGGCTAATTGGTGCACATTTTAAGATTTGGCAACCTTAAAATGGTCTAGAATGAAATAAAGACAAATATATAAAAACTATAAAAACTATATAAAAATGTTGCATATAATTATTGTAACATAAATAACATAAACCAAAATTATTATTATTGTCTTGTTTTACTTTTATTTTTGTTCTTTTACATGTGCGTTCTATTTCTGCCGATTTGCCCATTGTTTAAAAACGACAAATCAAAAGCGACATTATTGTTAAAACCAACCAATGGAAATCTTCAAAATATATGTATCGTCCTGTTATTGTTTTT
This sequence comes from Euphysa ruthae, assembly GCA_035046665.1. Taxonomy (NCBI): domain Eukaryota; kingdom Metazoa; phylum Cnidaria; class Hydrozoa; order Anthoathecata; family Corymorphidae; genus Euphysa; species Euphysa ruthae. Next base: position 3,128 of record JAUZNK010019403.1, read on the forward strand.
TGTTCTTATGATGGCATATTTGCATATTTGGCATAGGAAATCATTTTATTCAAGGGTAATATGTAGTTTTGCACTGAGGCAGAGATAAAACATTTTTTTTTTTAAATTATCACACTGCCTAAAATGAATCCAGAATCACAATCAATTAATGTTGTCAGTCTTTCTACATCTTGAAAGCGTGCTTGTGTTGAATGGTTAGCCAATTTAGGAGTAGGAGTGGCTGGTTCAGTAGAGAAATTAACAACTAAGATCTCCAGTTTTTCACCTTATCCTAATTTAATTTGAAAATTATGAAACAAGGCAGTTTTGATCAACAGCACAAAAGTAATTCTAAAGTTAAAACGTAATGGAGAGGTTCAAAACTAGTTAAACATGATGAAAATATCATATCTTAATTACTTATTTAAAAAAAAATAAAACGATATAAATCTAAAAATCTGTCAGTGTTTTTTATTTACATAATTTGAATGGTGATTTTTTCAGGTTATTTATCAGACAAAAAACTAGTTTGCTTTGATTTGTTAGAAAAGGATTTATAATTTTATTTTAGGTTAGATAAAATTATATTCTATATCAAAGACTACATTTATTTTTTATTTTATTCAATAAATAATAATTTAGATAAAATGAAACTGTTTCTTAGATTTCGAAAAATATTATCACCAAAATAAAGGCTATGTATTTTTATACATTTATTAGTTGACTTCCTTACCTCTACGCAGTTGTTTCTTGTTTTTGTCATTTGTCCCTACAGTAGAGATAATAAAACGCAAAGTAGATGTTGTAGAGCTGTTTTGTAAATTTTAAATCTTACAAGAAAAGCTAGTTAATTTAATTTTTACAGCTTAGTAAAAGTTGCAAAAATAACTAACTGGTAAGATGATTGCTTTTTATTTTATTTCAATTGGTGTTGTCAAAAAAAATGCTCGAGTCAAATTAGTAATTTTTTTTTTCAGAACAGGGGTGGTAAACAAGAGTCTTTACTTTTTTTAAATATGCAGTAGATTTATAAACTATGGCTAGTATAACTTAAATTTTTTTAAATTCTTCTTTTAAATTTGGTACTAAATTATCTGATGAAGAGAACTTTCTTGTTTTTAATTTGAAATTTTTAAAAATATTTTGGCACCGTTTTTAATTTTAAGCTATTTAGATTTTTTTTGGTTGAGTTACAATGCGATATGTCAAAATTTACCCCATGCACTCTCACTTTTGACCCCACTTTCATGCCAAATAGGGTAAGAGATTTTGACAAGAAAATTGATGAAATTTGAGATTTCAGACAGTCATAACTATTTAACCATAGCTGCTATTGAGACAAATGAGAAACTTTTGATTACAAAACATTATAAAGCTTGTGAGGATTGTATGTTTATATTTGCATAAAATAGTTTTGTTACATTACAATTGTTTCGCGAATGAAAAAGTTTGATTAAAATATGAAAATACTTGAAAAAGCATAAATGGATTTTTGCACATAAAAAAATAGGTCTGTAGAACCTTAATATGGTCTGATATTTCAATAGAGATCAGAAAATGAGCAATGCCAACTTCCAAATATTTTTGGTATCTACCCATATGGTTTAAATTTATTATCAGCTAACTCCACAAAAATTTTAAGTTCATAACTTAAAAAAATTGCCAAAGCATATTTTGCTGAAATTTTGTTGAAAAACAGGTGCTTAAAAAAAAAAACATTTTCTCTCAAAGAAGGTAAGTGAAAATTACATTCCTGAAAAATGCTTAGCATATTCAGATAAGGGCCAATTCCAAGGCATCAAAAAAATTTAGTGTACAGTGTATTATGCATTCTACAGTCACATAATCTGAAAAATAAAAAATAAAAACTGAAGACTCAATTATGAGAAATTAGCAAAAAACCAAATTTTTGCTAAAAAAAAAAAAGTAAAAGGCCCATTGATAAGAAAACAACATTTTTTTTTTCAAAAAATTATGATAAAAAATCACCCCTTTTTTCAGAAAAATCTATAGAGAAGTTATGGAGAAAATTATTTGACAGACACATAAACTTTAATAAATTAAAAATTTCCTTTCTGAACTTTCTGAACTTTGTGACTGTGACTAATGAGAATAACAACAATCGTTTATGTTTTTTTAAAAAAAGACGTCATCCAGGGTGGAAGTAATATTACTATGTCAAGGTAATCAATTATAAAATAAAGCCAACCTTTAACAGATGCTGTCTCAGACCTAGCCCATTTTTTAACGCATTGCAAATGGAATATGTGATAACAGTTGCTACAGTTCCAAACTTCGTGATTCCATTTAATCGAATCACAACAGATCATGCATTCATAAGTACCATCAATTAACTGCTCGATTAGAGATCTTGCTTGTGATGAATCAATAGGTCCACATTTATTAAGTACTGTTTTTTGCCATTTCTGTGTTTTTGTTGAGTTTATTATACTAGCAATAACAGATGAATCAACTAGCTGTTGCACATGACCAATATGTGATTGGTGTGAAACAGGAGGAAAATAGTTTTGATATTGAAGATAATTAGTAAGCGCAGCTTGGTTACTTGAATGCTGAATATTTTGTGGATACATAGAAGGAAAACCTGCATTTGGAGACAACATTCTGTTGTGTTGTTGTGAAAAAAGTTCATTATAGTTTGGGGATTGTTGAACAGAATTCATGTGATTTTGCTGCATTGAAGATAGTAGTTGTTGTTGTTGCAATGAAGACATTTGGTGCGAATAACTTATTGTCGAGGCTCCCATGTGGTGGGCAATTGAAGATGAATAAGTGCTGCTCACACCTTGGTTGAGACCTGGTGGTGCAGATGTATGGTGCATTTCAGGTTGAGAAGCTGATTGAATAACACTGGTAGAAGGGTGATAAGCAGATGGAGCTGCATAATGGTCATTCTGTGACGTCTGATAAATGTTGGCATTAGGATGGTGGGTATGATGCTGATGGTCATTCATTGGGTTTTCAATTAAGACTCTTGAATTATGGTTTCCTACAAAACTTGTCTCAGAAGGTGATGTTATGGAGACACTTGATGAATTTGATTCACCTAAAGCTAATTTTTTTGCAGCAGCTCTTTTCTCTTCTAGAATCTTGCGATTATATAACACCTCTGGATCACTATTAAAAAAATTTTTCACAAAATCTAGACTCTTCTTTTTTGCTTCATCTTTATCATAAATTTCTGTAGTATTAATAGGAAGTACAACTGTGGCATCTATTTTGGAGGCTGTTGCTGCAGTTGATACAGTGGTGGGTAGAGAGGATGCAGACTTTCTTGTTTTTGAGACTGGTGTTGGTGGAGTTCGGTCTTGCTTTTTATGAAAGTTATTTGGGTTTGTCTGTGGGTTATATGGACTCCCAAGAATGCTCTGCCCAGCATTTCCCATAGCATATTGCATTTGAAGCCATTGCATTTCAGTAGGGCCAGCACCACTAACAGGAAACTGATGACGATTAGTATAGTAACTACTTAACCCTAAACCATCTTGACCTCGATTTCTATTTTTCCCAGAAGACTTCCCTCTCTGGAAATCATTTCTTTGACTGGTATTATTACCTGGTTTGTTAGCTGTCTTATCCTTCTTTGTGTTTTTGTTATTATTAAAGTTTTGTCCCTCAAAATTTTTTTTGTCACTTTTGGGTTTCATTGTTGACTTTTGATTTAAATTCAAACTGCTTTGATTTTGACCATGAGAGGAATTTTGCTTTTTATCTGATCTGTTCCTTTCATTGTAATTTGTAGAAGTGTTCATCTTGCACATGTATTCTTGCAATTTTTTTATCTTATCTGCATCTTTTTGAGCAACACCAGTAGGTGGAGCAGGTTGCTTCTCAGTTAGTTTGACAGATGATTGTAACTTCTTTCCAATAGAATCTAGCAATAACAAGAACAATAACCAAAATTACATTATGCTCTTTATGAAAAACGCCAAAAATTTGAAGATAAATCAAACGTTTTTTAAAAAATGAATAACTATTGTTATTGTAAAAGTTGAAGAAAACCTTTACAATATAAAAAATAATAGTTTCTTTCTCACAAAAAAAAGTTTATTATAGAAAAAAATGGGAATTATGCACTGGGTTTGAAGTCTTAGCCCTTTGCACGCCATAGGGAAAATTCTAACGTAAGTTATTTACTGCCCATTTTTGAGGAAAAAAAAAACGAAATCTCTCTTTACGCTATTGGTCATAACTTCTGGTATATTAAAGTGTAGAAGTTCAGTGGGGGCTCTTTTTTTAGCATATACCTGTCTTTTCAAAAAAAAAAAAAAAAAAAAATCGTCACCCCAAAAATATTCACAACATACAAATAAACAAATAAAAAAGATAATTTTTGGAAGAATTGAATTCAAATGTGTTATTGAGAGCAGTGCTATTGTCCCAGACATAAACATTAACATTACCAAATTCTAAAAATAGTTTTCAGTTGCAATACTCTTGTATTATTAATCAGTTAGGAACAAATCAAAAAAATCCATCTCAATTGGGTTGTCAGGCATTTCATCATCAATGCCTGGTAAAGCTGTAAATATTGGTAATGGGTGAACGTTGTCCCCAAGAACAATATCCCCATTTGTAGATATTAAAACCAAGAGGGATGACTTTAGAATTTTTGGAAGTTAGGGCAGAACAAACATCATCATCATCTGAAGAAAAAAATTGTTTTCATTTTCCTCCTTTTCAGTGTCTGAAAAGCCATAAAAATCTCACTATGCTCCCTCACTAAAAACACTTAATTTATAAAGAACATCCTCTTCCCAGATTTGATTAATTTTACTATCATCTTGCAAGTCAATTTCACCTTTATTTTCATTTAAATTGCATGAAAATAAAGTTGATAGAAATTGTGATTTTTTGGCAGCCATTTTTTTTCAATATTCTGAAACTGAAAACATGACAAACCAATTCTAAATCCATGGCCTGCCAATTTTTTCCGAAACAAAATTTTACAGAGAATTCAAAAAAATTGATCCCTAGTCTAATAGAAGTCGTTTACAGTTTCAAAGTGAAAGTGTACAAAACCGGAATAGCATATTTTTATTACATAAAAATTCTGGAATATTTCAGGAGTGGCAGGCAAAGGGTTAAAGGGTGGATATGCTATAATAATGGTAATAATATTTTCTAATATCAAACAATAAAATTAATAAATGATTTACAGAGAAAAACCAAAAAAATAATTTTTGGAATAAATTTGACCCATTTAGAGGCCTGAGTACTTGCCTTAAAATTTCCAAAATGGCCGATATACTGAAATTATCATAAATAACATTTTCTAACATAATAATAAATCCTAGGGAATGTAAAAATAATTTGTAAATAAAAAACTTAGATCCCATTGAAGGTCTGCATATTTGGCAGAAGTTTGATAAAATGGATGATACGCTTAAATTATTAAAAATATAACATCTTTTTTTACAATAGTAAATAATATTTGGCATAGTCCTTTTATTTCAAGCAAATTTTACCTTAAAGGGACTGAAAACAGAAATAAAGATGATATTTTTAATAAAAATTTAAGAAAAAAAAAAGGAACTTAGAAAAAATCTATTATGTTCTCTTAAGTAACTTAAGTAACATAAGTAACAAGATTTTGTCCAAACTATACAAACATGAAAAATAAAAAAATAAACCACAAATAATGGTAGTGATGATGACTGACAATAATTTGAGTTAATTACCAAAAAAGATCTATTCTGAAAGATAGCTAAATGAGTCAAACGATGGTTAACAAATTTTCAACAAGTGGATCAAAAGATGCTTCATGCAAAATTTTTATTTTTAATCAATTGATGAAATTTAAGACAAAATCAATGGCGTTGTTTTTAAACCCAAAATTATCATATTTCGGAGTATCTGAGTCGAACAAATAAAAATAAAATGTCTGACAGGTGACCACTTGAGCCAACAGATTTCCCCTCTTGTCCTCTAACTTCCCAAAAAGTCTAAGTCACAATGAAGAGATCTTGAAAAAATTTAAAACTCCATTTTGGATGAAAAAAATCTTTACTTTGAATTGCTACTTAAAAACAACTATTTTTAAATCAAAAAACTGTGAAGCCATGGTGGCATCAGTTGTTTAAAAATCAAACACTCTGCATTTTAGGTCATAAGCTGCAAACCAGAATTTTCACAGTCATGCAATTAGCGTATGCTACAGAATTATCCTCACTATCATGCAAAAAGTTCTCATAGCTGATTTTTGTTAATAGCTAAAAAAAAGTCTGGTTTTATTACCATTTCTGGCTGTTTAGGCATACCCATGAGCAAACCAGTTATCAGAACCAATTTTTTTGGGACTATATTTGGCCAAATGAGAATTTTTCTGAAAAATTGAGCTGTCACAGCACTTTCCATATCACTGTGTAACTTCCTGCAAATAATCAGAAAAATCCTTGGATAAGTTTTTGGGGAAAAATCCAGACAGGTGGATGGACATGAATTCATAGGACTTTTTTCCTCTTCCAAGATCTAAAAGTAAAGAAACTAATTTAATGAAAAATTGAAAAACAATTCTTTTAGACTTAAATTACCTTATTCCGGCATATTTAGGCCCTATAACAAAAAAAAATTTCTTTTCTTCTTTTAATATAAAATTCTTCACAAAATTTTAATAACCCTTTGCGCGCTGATGTTATTTCGATGTTATAAAAAAATCGCATACCGGAATATTTCATTTTGACTGCAATTTTCTAAAAAATTTTGTTTCAGGGAATTCTGTATATATATTTAGAATAACTTTGTCATGCTCCTCTTCCAAGATCCAAAAGAAAAGAAACTAATTTAATGAAAAATTGAAAAACAATGCTTTTAGACTTAAATTACCTTATTCCGGCATATTTAGGCCCTAAAACAAAAAAAAATTTCTTTTCTTCTTTTAATATAAAATTCTTCACAAAATTTCAATAACCCTTTGCGCGCTGATGTTATAAAAAAATCGCATACCGGAATATTCCAATTTTCGTGAGATTTTATTTTGACTGCAATTTTCGACGAGTAAATACCATCTAATAGACTGGAGACAGATTTTTTGAATTTTCTATAAAATTTTGTTTCAGGGAATTCTGTATATATATTTAGAATAACTTTGTCATGCTTTAGAAGTTCAAAACATTGGGAAAAAAATGGCCACCAAAAATTCGCAACTTCCTTCTACTTCATTTTCAAGGTGAAATTCACTTACAAAAGGATAGTGAGATTGAGCAAAACTGGGAAAAGGATGTTCTTAATAAATTTTTTAGTGAAGGAGAAAGAGCAGAATAAGAATTATATGGCTTTTCATAAACATTCGTAAACATTTTTTTTCTTCTTCAGATGATGCTTATTCTACTTAAATTTCCAAAATATCTAAAGACATCCATCCTGATTTTGATATTAACAAATGGATAAATGAAGATATTGTTCTTGGGGACAATGTTCACCTATTACCAAACTTTACCAGACATTGATGTTGAAATGCCTGACAACCCAATTGGGATGGATTTTTTAGATTCATTAGATTTTTATGTTTATTTATGTCTGGGACAATAGCAAAGCTCAATAACACACATTTATTTGTATTCAATTCTTCCAAAAATTATCGTTTTTATGATTTTTTTTTTTTTTTAAAGATGGCAAACGAGCCCTCACTGAACTTCTACACTTTAATAGAACATAAGTTATATCCATGTAAAGACAGATTTTTTTTTCAAAAATGGCAGGTATGTAACTTTTGAATACATTTGAATTGTGCATATGGCTTTTTTTTTTTCTTTTTTTTTTTCATGATTTTTTTTTTTTTTTTTTTTGAAAAGAGAAAGGTATCAGCTAGAAAACGAACCCTTGCTGAACTTCTACATTTTAGTAGAACAGAATATATGGCCAACAGTGTAAACACAGATTTCTTTTTTTTTTTTTTTAATGGCCTGTTTGTAACTTATACATTAGAATTTTGCCCACGGTGGGCAAATGGTTCAGAACTAATGAACAATTATTGAGAAAAAAGTATGATGAATAAACAAGAGCAAAAACATTGGAGTCCTTTGGCTTTGTCTGGAATCCAAAAAGGTTAATACTTCCAAATGATTGAAATAGTAGAAATATCATAAATTGTTACAAAGATTTAAAAATGGGAAACTATCAAACTTTTCGATTTCTCGTGCCAGGAAGTATTGGCCACTAAAAAAGGAAAAGCGAAATTACAAAGCTTTGCTTAGATGAAATTGTGGGATCAAACTTAAGGACTATGTTCACAACTCAAGCTTCTTTTGCACTTAAATTAGGTTAAATTTCCTTATTTCGATATCAAAATTATGTGCCAAATTTGAACATTGGTGTTTTCGTTTTTCATTTCCAACAAATTAATTTGTTAAATTAGCAGATTGTATGTCAACAGTCTAATCAAAATATTTCACCTGAATGTTTCATGTTGTTTTGAATATCTACTTTAGGGCTTTCATCTTTTATAGGTCGTTGCTGAATTTTCTTAACAACTGGTTTATCATCCATTTTATTATTAGGTGAGGTTGGAGTAACTCGTGGAATCTTGTTAGCAAAATCAGTCGGTTTATACAAAGCTGCCTTGTTACGTTGACCAAACGAAGCCATAGCTATAAATAAAAATTTAATCAATTACAATTAACTGATTTTTTCCTGATGAAAATTTTTTATGCATAGTGACACAATTTTCTTTTTTAATAATGAATTCAAAAAAATTTCAAATGAGGGGAGAACCATTCTTTTATAACAATCCCTTTAAATTTTATGACAGATCATAGTTAAATACAAAAACACTGCCCAAAAAATTAGAATAAAAAATTTTAAGACATTAGTTTACTGAAATATTTTATAAGCAAACTCAATATAAAAAAAAATCTGTATGGAAGTCTGATTTTCCAGAATAGTTTTCTTATATAAGGCCTAATTTATAGATACATCAAAGAGGTTGAACAGCAATTCAATGAACGTGTACTTAATAAAAATATTTGTGACAAAAATCAGGAAAAGTTCAGTAAATCTTGAACAGAAAATTTAAAACAGCCAGTATATTCCTATAACTTTTACAATGGGATATGTTTGCAAATGTTGTCATATCGCTTCATGGTATGGAGTACTTCATCAGTAATGTCCTTGGGATGGGAAGTTAAAAAACGAAGCCTTAATTCAGGATCAATGACAACCACTTTGGCCAATAATTGTGCAAAATTACAACTTGCTACAGCCAACTCCCCTCCTTGGGGCACATCCTTTTCCCTACCAGGCTGCCACTTGTAGGAATCTACATTTTGTTCGAGTAAAGTTACTTCCTGATAGATAGCCTTCTTGAAAAAGCCCCTCAGTTTCACGCACGATAGAATAAGGGTCCCTAATTTGTTCCCAACCTCGTGTAAAAGGGTCTACAAAAAAGAAACACATGTTGTCACACCCTCCAACCCCCATTGCATTGTTTGGAGACTAAAAATTAGTTAACCTTGAATTCTTTTGGCAAAAAGTGGGTTGTCCTCTATAGGGAGTCACCTTGCCTTAAGGGTACTATTGAAGATTATAACAGTAAATGATTATTGGTAAAAAGGTTGGGATGACCAGTTTGTACGATGAGCAGGGGCAAAGTAGGGTGTGTACGTTAATTTTTGGGGTTTTGTGTGGTGACTCAAGTGAAGGGGGAGGAGGATAGTTACAGTTGGGTAACTTGACCTATGGGGAAAGAAAGAAAAACGTATCACACAGCCATTGCGAGTTAATTTTAAGAAGGTGAAAAAAACGCCCAAGAAGTTGGTAGAATTTCGAGGCAATTTTTCTGGAAAAAATAAACTCAGTTTGGTCAGGTTGTAAATATCAGGAATTTATTTGCCGAGGGAGATTATGTTGATGTGACAGGTACTTTCAAGGGGAAGGACTTCCAGGGGGTTGTTAAGTGACATGGTTTTAGTGGGGTGGGGGAACGAATTCATGGATAGCACAATCGGGAGCGGACGTCTAACAGATCTACTGGGGCGTGTTCAACTCTTTTGTCTTTAAGGGGATGCAGATGGCGGGGAGAATGGGGGGAGATCGGGTGTGAGTGGTTAATCTTTAAGTAATAAAAATTATCCCGGAGAAGGACCTTATTGTAGTGAGGGGGCGGTCCCGGAGATCAAAAATGGTTATTTCATTTTGGAAAAGTAAGATGGAAATACCAGTAGTAAAAATATACTGGGGAGGCTACCGGTAGGAAGGGTGAGTTATTTGGCTATCAAGGCGATCTTAGCCAATAGGCGACAGGGGACCCATAAGGCCAAGGAGCGGAGAGAAGTAACGAGGTTCTACCCAAAAAATTAAACCTCAAAAGCGGATTGGTAGTGCTCGGACAGGGATCATTAAGTCGCCTCTATTTCGATGGGCGTGTTTTTGGTCCTAGCCCAAAGGATTATGGGATGAAGTTGGTCAACAGTTATGATTTAATAAATGCTGGAAAGCATTTATTGAGTGATTGTGCAGTTGAAGCTTTGTCTAAAAATTAACAGCAAAAGCATTTTTTAAAACTTTAGTAACTGAAAAGGTAGCTGCGTTGAAGAAGGTAGGTACCAGGATCGACCCATTGTTTCAGGGAAATGGGTTTTAAGGGGGCAAGAATCAATATCGAAGTAAGAAAGGGATTAGGAGAAACATTTGTATTAGTCCCTGACTTAATAGGTAAGCCCTTGTCAGAGGAAAGGATTACTTTGCTTGAAGTGGGTATTCATTTGTGAGTTGTGCATTATGAGGTTGTCTCTGAATATCATTTGGATAGGGTACTTCTGAGAATTTTCTTGTTGAATTAATGTAGCCAGTGATTTTTTAACTGCTTTGTTGTTAACTACCTCTTCTGAGGTTGTATTAAGACCTCCAGAAAAGAAAAATTTTAAAGGCAATATCCTAAATTTGGTTTGCACATGTTTATTATTTATGATTCATGATATGGTAGAAATGTCCATTTTGATGTCGTCAGCAAGTGTTTAAGGACCAGAGAGTTTTTTTCTTCTTCTTGAAAAACGGCATACAAAAAATTTTAAGATTGACCTCATGGTAGCTAGAAGTGTTTATTAAGGCCAGTTTATTTTTTAATAAAGTCAACCATCTCTTTTGTGTAACGGGTCTTGTTAGGATCTTCTTGGTAGTTGCCCAATAGGGTGAGGTACCTTTTGCTAATTTTAAGAGGTGTATGGTAATAAAGCAGTTCTACAGTTAATTTTCATCCTTGTTAGGTAATGAGGAAGTCAGGTTTTAATAGCTATAAAAGTCATTGCCTCTTTCAAGTGGACAGGGTTTTGAATCGCTTTTTTAATGATTTTACCATAATGCTTTTTTTTAAACAGGTCAAAAGAATGGGTAATAAATTGTTGTTATAGTTATGACTGGAGTTGGATTTGTTACTCGTTGTAGTTGTAGGAGGGCTTCTTGTAAATTTTGTGTGCCAATACCTGGGGGATCAAATAATTGGATAGTAATGGATAGTAATTGGTCTCTAGATATTGAGGTCATTGGTAATGGTTTCCAAGTTACAGTGTAGATACCATCTTCTTGGATACTGCTTCTATGGTATGTTGACATTGTTTGAGCGGTAGGCAACCCAGTTGGGCCAACAATTTGTCTTTGAGGGAGGAGAAGTGATCCATGGCTCCCTAGATGTATTTTTTACCTATAAAAATGTGAGGAAGGGTAATGGCTTCCAGCATGAATTGCAATTGGTTCAATGGAATTGGTTGCAGTAGTTTCTTCTGAATGATTTTCTTGTTTATCTTATTCTTCTGTGGTTATTAATAATGCTCAATATAAGCTTGCATAGCAGGAACTTGTAGCAACTTAATAAATTGTATATGATAGGGAGATAATTTTTGAGTTGTACTTTGCTCTTATTTTTTGCATACAGTAATACTATTTGGTGTTAACAGCCTGAGGTAAAAGATTGGGTTAACTTTTGGATGGCAGCATTTCTGCTAATCTTTTTGCTATCATTACTTATTTTTGTTTTACAGGGACCGGTAGATACCAAATGGTATTTACATATGGTTATTGAAGAAATAGTACAAATAGTAGAAATAGTACAGCTTTAACAGTATGGATCATCTAATCCATAGAACGCTTTGGAAATGGGCTGTCTATAGACATTCAATAAAGGGAAACGATGATGTAAAAGACAATACTTTAAAAATTATAAAAACGACAACTGGAGATTCATGACAAGTAACAATACACTATTTATTATGCACAGAGAAATTAAAAGGAGCCCAAACACTCTATGATGGTGATTGGGTTTATTGGGGGAAACGTCTAAGGAAACCCCTAATAAGTCACCAAGAGTACTAACATTATTAAAGTTACAACAGGGTAAATGTGATTATTGCCAACTTCAGTTTAAACATGACGATCTATTAGAGATACATCATTAAGACCAAAACAGACGCAATAATGCATATAATAACTTATCCATGATACATGGCTATTGTCATGATACATTATACAGTAAGTGTGTATGAAAAGCACTACATCTTAGAGGACCCTGATGACGGAATGACTATCAAGTCCGGTTGTGAAATCGAGTGGGTATGATATATGTTTGATATTAAAGTTTTGATGTTTCCTAGACTCGATGTCTTGGGGTGATATCTAACTTGTAACCTTTCTTATTATGTTTGGTTGGAATTTTTTGTACGTTAAAACCCAAAAAGTCAAATCCTGGGTATTCTCCACTAATTGTGTGAGTAATCTTCGTCCTTGAAACCTTTAAGCCTAATCCAATGGTTTTTAACAATCTCTCCACGATCTCTTTTGCCTTGTTAATGATTGACTCACTTTCATGTAGGACAACAAAGTCGTCAGTATAAAAACTACACTGATGTTTCGTTGTGCCTGTTTATATGACGCATTTACTATTTTCTTTTTCATAAATAGAAGAAATTCTCTCTCAAATTCTTTTTTAATATGATCTTCCAAGCCATGTAAGGCCACGCATGCCAATAAAGGATATTATTGGCATTACTGCCTTCCATAACTACCACCCTAAGCCATCCTTTGATAATACTTCTAAAAGTTGGGGTAGTGTTGAGTTTTTCCAACGGAACGTTTTGTTCAATCTTGTCGAAACATTCAGAAATATCTCCATTTAATAAATACGCTGCTTTACCGTTAAATACAATGAAAATTGATCATGACATGATCTCCCAGGTCTAAAACCATGCATGTTTGGTTTGAATTTAAGCTCCAATTCTGGTTCTAAGATCACTTTCATAAGTGACTTGCTATATCAGTAAGTATATCAATAATGATTATCCTTACTGGTCTTTTCTCATGTTTACCAGTTTTGGGAATCCATATGCGTATGGATGGTCTGGCTTTGCTCCTTATATCTAAGGTGTAACCTAGTGCTAACCTTTCTACTGGTTTGAGCTTCACTTTCCCATCTATACCCACCGTTCTCTTCGTTAGGTTATCTTTCTAACCGCTAACAGTTTTGCACTCCGTGAATTAAGTACTAACCATTAAAGTCTATGTACCTGCTTGATAGATTTCAATTTCCAGCTTGGTAAATTTGTTTTTGTACTTGAATATAAGCCAGTCAAATGATTCCCCCTATCACCCTTTAATTTCATGAAAAAATTTTTTAATGTAAATACAAATAAAATGTAAATCATTTCATTTACTATTTAATTCTAGCTTTATATTGATCTGCATGTAGAAACCAAATATAATGCAAATAAAATCTTTATATCTTTGCCAATAGAACCTGTAATAGAATATTTTATTTCATTTGTAAAAGATGTTTTTTGAGTGTGGAGTTTTTTTAATTTTTTAGAGTAAAAAAGAAGCTTGCCAAGAGATGAAAGTCAAAAGAAAATCATTAGCGGCTTGTTCAAAGAAAAAAATTGCTTGCTCACCAAGAAATTAAGGCTTATATCAATTTGGACAAATGTTCAATACAGGGTAAAGTCTGGAAGCCCATCAGTCATTGATGAAGATTTAAGAATCAAACTTGAAAATTTTCTTTCTGGTAACAGCATCAGTTTTTACTTTGCCAGGACGAAATAACCAAATTTATGTTGGAAAAAATGAAACAGGTGAAAGTGAGTTAAGTAAGAAGTACGTACTTTGGACATTTAATAAGCTTTCCAAAATAATCAGTGATGAGGGTGAAGAATTTTCAAAATAGAAATTTTCAACAATTTATCGTTATATCAGATCAAATTAAGAGTACATTATTCAAACCAAAATTCCAGACATCAACTGTCTCTGCCCTATTTGTGAGGGTATTGAACTCATTTGTAATGATTTGAAAAAATCATGTGATAAAATAAACTTGTCAACAAAACGCCACAAATTGATTCTTAAAGTTGCATGTAATCATGTAACAGAAAATTGTGCTACAGAGCATTGTGAAAATTGTTGCGTTTTTGATTTGCAATTCTTAAATGAAAAGGTTTCTTTTTACTACTTGGTAAAGGAAACACGCTATAAAAAGCAACTCATTGAAATTTCTGGAAGTCATGTGAAGGAAAGATTACCAGTTGTTCAAAACACTCAAACTGTACTATATTAATAAACGAGAACAAAGTAATATAAAAAGAATATAGATGGATTACAAGAAGATTTACAAGAATAAGCCCAAAATGAAATTAAGTCTGGCTTTTATGGTCAAGGTCAGTTATCAATCTACACTGCTTGCATTTATGCATTATCTGAAAAGATTCTGTGTTGTCACAGTTTTGTGTTAATCCCTCCTGAAAATGACCATAGTTTTAACATGAAATTTTGTTTTGAATAATTGCTCGGTTTCTGAAATGGAAAAAATGAAGGTAGCAAAAAAGATAAAGTTTTGGTCTGATGAATGTGCCTCTCAATTTTAATGCCAATACGGAATATTGGTGATTGGCCTATCATTTAAAATAAAGTCTGTTTATTGAAAATATGTGGTTTGAATCATTTTATTAAATGCTATTGTCATAAAGTCCAAAACTAAATAGGGAGTGTTTGTTACTTTTCACCAATGAGTGTCCATTACTTTGTAGACTAATAGTAATTTTAATTTTTATGTAAAGTATCTGTAGTGTGATAGTTCAAAATGCTTAAGTTTAAATTTAATAGCTTTATGCAGAGGTTTTCAAAAAAAAAAAAAAAAAAAAAAAAAATTTCTTTATCAAAAATCTTTTTTGTTGGTGTTGTCTCATGATGGTCTTGACATAAAAAATATAGAAAAATTCAATAAACGGTTTTTGAGATAAATGACCTGACGGAAGGAAAGACAGACGTGTGGAGAAACAGACAGAAAAACAGGCATTCACAATGTTGACTTATCCAGGTGTCCAAAAAAACCAGTGTATTTCACTAATAAACTTTTTCCTACATATGTCCACGATTCATTTTTAAACCTAGTATACACTGCTTAAAATAAACGTTTTAAAAAATACATTTTTAATCTTTGAACATGTTCCTGATGGTAGAGCAAAATTTGCAAGAAATTAAATGTGCAAGCAGATTAAAATATGCTGATTTTTTTTTAATTTTTGTTACAGACATAAAACACAGCATTACCAGAGTTGGATAAAGCTATCAAAACTTACATTACAAAACATAATTCTCTAAAACACAATTTTTTATTATGAAATGACTCTGATAATTTTAATGCCAGGCATTCACTTTGAAATTTGAAAATAGAAATATACATAAAACCTTTTTTCCCCATTTGCAGTCCTTATAAAAATTTTTCATCAGAAGTTATTTTGAATTAAATTTTCATTGATAATTAATATTTTTAAAAACTTTAAAAAAGTTTATTTTCACTTTTGTTTTTGTACTTGATCAACAAAAAATTTTTAATTGAGTTAAGGAATCAAGGAATGGGATCAGGAATGGAACAATGATAATTTTAGTTCAATAGACTGGGATTATTCCATCACTTAAGTTTTAAAATTATTTTTTTTTTTACTTAAAAAAAGTTTTTACTACATACATGATCATAATATAATATGTTCAAAAACTAATTTAATTAAGAGAATTACGTCTGTTAAATAGAAAAAGAAAAAAATACCTGAAACTTAAAAACCATGCTAACAAATTTCAGTTTGAATTTTTCTTAAATTCTGTTTTTCTTTGCTTCACATGATGATATAGTGTTAAGATAATTTCTTATACTTCTGCTGGGTACACATTTGAAATGGCTGTGTCGACCAGAAAACCAAATTCAATTTATGAAATTTTTGTATTTAAAGAAGTTTGGAACGTAGAGCTCTGGGTACTTTTGCAGTATACATGACTTTCAAGCATATGTACTGGTGTGACCCTAGAAAATTGGCTTTAATGATAATATAATAATAATTCAACATATTTCCAAAGTATATTTTTTAACATAGGGCCAACAATTAGCTTCAAACTATTTATTTCAGAAGGTTCCCACGGCTTTGGTTTGGTGTACTTAGAGCTCCCATTTGAGGTTATGGTAAAGAAAATCATTGTTTCCAAGGTAGATTCAAACCACAGCTCTAGGATCCAAAGACCAATGCCTTATCCACTAGGCCAGACAACCTTAAAGGCTTTTTGTAGATTTCTTAATTTCTTTTCTGAGTGAATTAAGCTTTTTTTCTTAGTTTTTAAACTTTCCTGAATTTAAAAACATGATAAATTTTTTATGACAGCGTATTAAAGCTCAAAATTTTATTCAGAAAAAACAGCAACAGAGCTCTGAATATGATGCTGTATTAGGTGTTTTGTATTGGTTTGGTCAAAACCAAAGCTTTCATCCAAAATTTTAATGGTGATGGGGAAAAGTGTTATCCAGACTTTTTAAAATTGTTTTTCTGGTGAACAAGAAGCATTCCCAAAATTGTTACAAGGAAGCTCGATTACCATTGGATTTGAAATAGCAAATCATTTTTTAGCTTCTAACTAAGAAAAAAAGTCACATAGGTGTGAGTTTGACCCTCCTAAGAGACCAATGATTTTCTTTACCGTAAGGTCAAATAGGAGCTCTAAGTACACCAGAACCAAACCCGTGGGAACCATCTAAAATATCTTGAAAAAATACAAGTTGGAAATACGTTGAACTATTATTATATAATTATTATGAACAGGATGCAAATTAAATTAATCATTATATTTTTAAAAGTACTTACTTCAAGTCAGTATTTGGATTTATGAGAAATCACTCAGATTTTTATCTGCTGAAAAAAACATATGTGAGTGTTGTGTGACTTGTTTGTAAAGAAAGCGAGATAAAAAATTTTGTTTTATACTGAACTGATGTACCCGTATCTTAAAATAAAATTATCATTACTTACTACTCTAGTATTTGTTGAGAATACATTTAATATAACTAATATTCAATATTATTTGTTACATAAGTTTTATTTAAGTAGACGCCATTTTATTAAGAAGAAATTAAAGAGATTTAAATAAAATGCCGAACGGCTTAGTTCCTGACTGTACGAAGTTCGTGTATGTTGTGCTGAATGAGTACAGATTGACTGCCGCGACATTAATGCTCCGATTTAAATAAAAACTGGGAGGGTCAAAAAAAGTCTTTCAAAGTCTCAGGGATAAACAGTAATTCAAACATTAGAATGTCTTCAACTCCATTTGTATACCAAAAAACTTTTCTGCATAAATCCTTTCTTTTAATTGTAGTTGTAAATACATGTGATTAGAACACGCAGCGAAGTTAGAGAAATTGTATTAGTGATAAATAAAGTTTCCGGGAGCAAATATATTTTATCTAATATAGTATAGCAGGCATACTTATGTAAACTTTTTTTGTTTTAAATTTTTTTGTTTTTTTATTCTATTATTTTTTTTTTCAAAAATTAACCTAGTGAACCTTAAGAATAAACCTTAGATAAATTGTGAACAACAAAACGTAGTTTGCAAATAAAAAATTTGAAATGCAGTTAAAATTTAAAGTAAGATAACAGAACCAAATTTTAACCTTATTATTATAAAACATTTATGTCTCATTAGCAAGCCTATAGTCAAAAATTACATAGTCTGGCCACAAACTCGTCATATTATAAACACTGTCATATTTAAAAAGATGTATGTCATGAGTTATAAAATTTTATTGAGCGACGTTTCAGGAGTCATGCTGCTCCTATCATCAGGCTAGTTACAAT
>JAUZNK010019414.1:0-21207 GCA_035046665.1 Euphysa ruthae
AATTGTAACTGTTTAATTTAATCTAACTGTTCGATAATATGAGGTTGTTTTGTTGAGCGAATTTCGTAGGCTCAAATAGGCGCTCTAAGTACTCCAAGACCCGTCACGCGGGCCCATCTGGAAATATTGTCTCGGCAATTTGTTGGTTCTCCACTTTACATATAAAAACTGTCACTATCATTGACCACATGATTGTTTCTTCACCCAGGTTAACACCTTAAAAAAAAAGACAAAGAAAGAAGAGCGGGAGAGCCGAATTAAATAAATCTCAATATATGACACGTATATGACTGTTTAATACGAATATGTTTGCTTTAACCATCAAGGACGTTTTGGAGCAGAAGAATGTTAGAAACTGCCGCGATCCTTTTTTTAACTCACAAAAGAAAGGAGAAAGGTAATTTATTTTTAAAAATATTAAAGTGAACATGTTATAATAATGTCTAAATTTTATAGGTTTGTTGAAGATAGACACAGCTCGTACATTAAAGACGAAAGCAATAGTTGTACACCAGGTTTAAAACTATGCTCAAAATTTCACTCTGAAACTAAAGTCGAACCATTTGACAAAACCAGATACTGATACAGAATACGACCCCACATCTAATGACGAATTTGAGGAATCAAAAACAATAAACTAAATGCTAGCAAAAATGGCAATATCACCTGTTAGATTTCATGACTTTGCAAGAAATAAAGTTGAACTTAAAGCCAAACAAAAGTAAAGTAAAGTTACGAAAAAGGCACGCCAGCAAATTAATGAATGTTTTGGAGTTTTTTCAGAAGAACCATCAGAAGAACATGGTCCACCACATTAAAGCCATGATATAACCATGATTTTATAATACTGATATAAAAAAAAAACATTGCATCCAACTATCGAGAAAAAATACAGTAATAACATTGACGAATGCCAAATTAGTTGTAGCAGGAATCAAGTGTTTGTGAAGAGAGCATAAAAAGTATTAAGAAGTTCTTTAATGTTTCGAAAGAAGAGTATAGTATTCTATAGTGTTGTTAGGTTGGGTATTATTTATTTCTAAACAAAAATATTCTAATAATTAAAATAGTGGCATCTTTTTTTGTGTTATTAGGCCGTTGGCTGGCTATTCTGTTTCTTTCTTTTCGCTCACCTTTTCCGGTGTCTTGATTTGTTGTTGAATTAATTAATTATATATGAGGAACCGATAAATAAAAAACCATTGTTCTCACTTAGACCTGTTGTAATTTGGTTGAAAAAAGCCTAGGTAAAAATTATGACGCCATAAGAGAAAAAAAAATTTTTAGCTCAAAAAAATTTTGAAGTGATATTTTTCTGCTGATTAAAGTTTTCTATAGCCTAAAATCAATACTTTTTGAGTTATAAGCAGATTTAATTAAGATATAATTAAGATATATCCATTACTGGATCCTCCCTTTTCTTGATGGGCAAGTTAGTTAATAGTAAAATGTTAGTAATATGTAATAAGCCCAGGGTTGCCCTCCATTACTGGATTTTCAGTTTTCTTAATGGGCAAGTTAGTCAATAGTAAAATGTTAGCAGTATGTAACAAGCCTAGGGTTGCCCTCCATTACTGGGTTCTCCCTTTTCTTGATGGGCAAGTTAGTTAATAGAAAATGTAAGTAATATGTAACAAGCCTAGGGTTGCCCTCCATTACTGGATTTTCCCTTTTCTTGATGGGCAAGTCAGTCAATAGTAAAATGTTAGCAGTATGTAATAAGCCTAGGGTTGCCCTCCATTACTTGATTCTCCCTTTTCTTGATGGGCAATTTAGTCAATAAAAAAATTTTAGCAGTATGTAATAAGCACAGTGTTGCTCTCCATCACTGCATTCTCCCTTTTCAAACGTAAATGTAAATCAATAGTAAAATTTATGAATAATTGAGAACAGTTGAATTAATTTAATTTGTATACACTTTAGAAAATCGAATGACAAAAGAAATATTTAGATTGTACAAAATTATGAGCTTATAATCTATTTTTATTACTGAATACTAGTTCCAAACGTCGTTCACCTGAAGTAGCAAAAATATCAATAACTCTTTCTACATCGGGTACAATTTGAATTAAAGCGTGACTCTAACATTCGACTTCTAGAATATGTTTTAAGTCTGCGAATAACAGAAATAGAACGTTCACACTCGCATGTTGCTATAGGTATGGTGCCCAAAATTAAAACACCTCTTGTATTAGGAAAACCCCTCTTGCCGTTGATTTTAGAGTATCAGCAACAGTAGATGGAATATTTTCTAGTTTTTCCAAAATGCTTTACACAAATCTAATTCAGCATAGATTGATGTGGGATGAGGCATATTTGATGCATAAAACGTTAAAGATTCTGAAATATCAGGTTTCCAGGCCTTCTTTTCTTTTAATTTTGTAAAGTTTTTGGGATGGCAGATAAACCTTTATAAAAACACATTCCATTATGACTAAATCTTTCATCAAGCTCATGAATAAGGTCATTGATAAGAGACAATGCTATGCATTGCTTATAATAATCAGATACAGTGTTTGAAGGATGATTATCCCTATGAATCTGACAACCACATAATCTTGGCATTTTCTCTTGAACATCAAAAGCTTTTGCTAAATGAATAGCAATCTGGTAGCAATCACCATGATAGTAATCAATATTGTTTTTGAATTCTAAACTCTAAATTGCTTAGTAAAAACTAAACTTACAATAAAAGAAAAGTCTGTCAGAAGACGTAAAAAAGAAGAAGACTTTGAAGCAGTGTCATTGTTATAAACTTTACATTCATTACAAACCATTTCATCCATAGCATGAAAAACAGGAATAAAATTATCCAAAAATACATGAAAGCCTCGAAGCTTTTGAACCCACTTGTTTCTACAAGTGCCAGTAAATTTTGCTTGACCAGGAAGACGATAATTATTTAGACAGTTAGTACGTTTAGGATATAAATTTAAAAAATAAGAAATATCTTTAACTTGCTCAAGAAGATTCTTGACTCTCTGTATTTTGCATGTGTTGCCTACAACTAAACTAAGTCGATGACAGGCACAATGTAAGATGGCTTTAAAATTAATTATTTTAATTCTAGATTAAACACCTTTATACCCCCCTACCATAGCCGCAGCACCATCTTATCCTTGGCTCCGGCATTTATGTATATCCAGACCAAGATTTGCAATTTCAGAAAGAATATTTTGTGCAAGACTTAAACCAGTGGTGTTAGTTTTACACTCATCAAATCTTAAATCCTCACATACCTCATTGTCACCATCTACATATCTTAGAACAATAGACATTTGTTCAGCATTTAAACAATCTACTGCCTCATCAAACAATATAGAAAAATAATTAGACTTTTTAATCTTTTGATATAAAACCTCCTTTATAGCTTTTCCACACGATTCAAGCAACTGGTTTTGAGATATTTTTGAAAAGTATGTGGCATTTTTAGGTTCTCAAGATCCTGATCACCGGCATCTACACGAAAATTTAAAAGTTCTATAAAGTTGCCTACACCAAATTTTTGGTAGATGTTTCTCCAAAATCAGCATGATATTAACTGTCATCGCGATGATCTTGAGAAGCAATATCATTACGACCAAGAAAAATCAGTTTTAACTATAGAAATTAATTTCTTTCGATTTTCAATAAGAAGCTGTTTTCTACTGCTATCTAAATCAACTTCAATAAGTGTAGCTTTAGGGTCACATCAGGAAAATAACATATTCAGACAATGCATAGGTTTTTGATGCAAGCCAGAACTTTTCTCGTATTCTTTAAAAATTCTAGTTGCATTGCCCTAATCCTTAAGAGGTTTGCGAAGCAAATTTATAATAGTAGTGTTATTCGGTATATTCATACCAAATAGAGTACATGGAAGACAATATGCTCCTCAATACATGAATAACTTAATCAGGAATGTTGTTTAAGCCATTTACTTAAAAACGACCTTTTCTTTTTATAACCAGAAATAGGGTAATCGGCAAATGAATTAGGAACCCAAAATTAATTTACCAAATTTAATAAAAGGGTGTCATGCTAAGCAGCAATTAGATTTAAAGCAGAATTAAAAAAAGCAGAATTATCCAGATTTAATAGAGAAGATAAAAATCTAGATTAGGGCCAATGTTATCTGTACTAGCTACATGAGTAACATCGAGGTTGTTATCATCGATATTACTACCAAGTAAAAAAGTAATTTTAGATTGTAATTTAGAATTCATCAGGGACCTTAAACTATAAACAGAGGAAAGAGAGGAAGCTGAGGAAGAAGATGAAACTTTTTTGAACTTAATAGTTGATTGAACACATGACGAAACAGATGTAGAAGGAAAAACAAGATCTCTTTTAAAACCAATACCAACTTTCAGGTCACAAAATAAAGGTGATCTACATAATAAAGAAACAAAATGGTTGGGTGACCAAATGTCTTTGTATCGTATAATAGTCAAAGATTCAGTAGTAAAACATAAAATATTTAAGACTGAGTCACTTTGATTTTGTTTACGATCCTGTGGATAAATACACAGCTTTTTATATTTTTCAAACCACAATCAGGATACATTGACCTTATTTGCTTATTTAGTACAGAAGACAGAGCAATCATACATAAGAAAGAAGCAAACTTATTGTTCTGAGATTTATATAAGCTTCTTTTATAATTAGATCAGAAATCATATCATTAATAATTTCAGAAAAGGAATCGAAATACTTGAAAGAAACACAGGCCATGAACACATAAGCAAGCTCGGTAAAAACCTCATTTTCAATCTGACGTAAAATAATTGGATACCTTGAATAAAAAGTTGACTTTACGAGCAACTCCAGTGATGTTACAAGGCAAAGAATTTTTGGAGTTGAGTTACAGGTATTTAAACAAAGTGCACCTGACCTGTACAACCTTGGAAAAAACAGTTTGGCACGAGTGAAAATTAATGCTCAAGCCCAAAACCCTTTCCTCCAAAACAATGTTGTGTTGTGAGCTGGACACCTTTTCGAGTGACTGGTAATGTTTATAAAATGTTAATAAAATTGGGGGGGAAAGGGTTAATTTCTTTAATTTAGGGGTTCACTGTGCCAAACTTTTGTCTAAGGTTGTAGCTTTTTCAACATGACAGCAGTATTACAATAAAACACAAAAATTCACAAAAATAAATATCTGGTAGTAAACAAAGCTAAATACCTTACCTCAAAGTAATTAAACTTTCGTCTTTTTTTCTCTGACGGATAAAAACTTCCATTTCGCAATCAAGAAAATATGCTTTTTTCAACCACTGGAAACTTTTCATATGCTTCCTTAAGCTCTTTAAGTAACCTGTTTTTTAAAGGTAACTAACATTTGACAAATGTTTCGCTTTTATAGCGTTTGATATTAAGGATTCTGATAACTCATTATACATGCCGACAACATAAAACTCTATGCAAAAGAT
Source organism: Euphysa ruthae (assembly GCA_035046665.1). NCBI lineage: Eukaryota > Metazoa > Cnidaria > Hydrozoa > Anthoathecata > Corymorphidae > Euphysa > Euphysa ruthae. The sequence goes on from JAUZNK010019414.1 coordinate 5,412, forward strand.
CACACACGTGATTTCTAATCTTTTCTATAAACATTATTATCCAATCAAATTAGATTATTTTGGAGAACAATTAGGCATATTTTGCCCCAATAATACAGTTTCGGCAAAATAATAATTGAAATTATCAATAACAATCTGTTATAGCAACTTAACTACTCGGTCACGTTAGATGTGGATAGTACTCCTTAATACAATTAGGCATCATTTGTCTCAATAATACGACTAACGTTATCTCAGTCATGTTAGATGGAGATGAAAAACGTACTGGCGTCATTTGTCGTTATTATCCGATTAAGGTAATTAGATTCCATTCGGTGTTCCGTATTAAAAAAAAATCCTCGAGTTTTACGCAAAGAATAATGTATGCGCAACAGAAACCGTCACTCTTCCGAGGTATTTAAATATTGTAGGTGTGTATTTTGCATTGTATATTTTTTTGATTCCGCGATACGCACAACTTTTGAAACGAAATCATGGTGAATCCTAGGCAGCACAGGATTACCCCCTGGATCCGCTCCTGGAGTGAGTGAGTGAGTATTAACTTATTCTGCCTTTAACAAAGATACATTTCAATAAAAAAAACAAAAACAAATAAAAAAGCTACATTAAATCCAAGGATAGGCACAAAAATTGTCTGCTATGAAAATATTCGCATTGCGATCCCTCGATAAGTTACACACAAAAAATAAAAAATAGGAAAAAGTAAAAGTAAAAAATAGTAGATAATTCCTGTAGAAATTCGGTCTATGAACTTTATCAAGTGATCTCAGAAATAATTATTTAATTTTATGCTTAAAAGCGTTATAGTTTTTATGGTTCTTAACATTATTAGGTAGCGAGTTCAAAATCGACGAATTTTTCCATGATAGACAATTTTTACCCATATTTATTCTATGTAGAGGAGCATACAATTTCAAATTACTATTTCGTAAGAGAATTAACGGGTTGTCAGATAGTTTGAATATTTCAGACATGTTAGGGTTGTCGCATAATTTAAAAGAATGAGCAGCTATGCATTCATTAACTCTCATTTTGACTGGAAGCCAATTAATTTCTTTGAACTGATCAGTGCCGATATGGAATCTGCTATTTAAGTCAAGACAGAAATGGATACACTTATTTTGAGCAGTTTTTAATCGGATTTTTATTGAATCGTTTAAACCTAAATATCAAGTGTTACAGGCATAGTAAAAATGAGGTTTGATCAATGCGTTGCATAAAGTACGTCTTAGATAAGATGTTAAAAAAGATCTTTTTCTACATAAAAATTTTAGCTCGGAATTAATTTTATTTGAAAAAAAGCTGCGCCATCAATTGACCGTTTAAAGTTTGGTCTTATATGTAACCCAAGTACTTTACAGATGTTTGTTGATTAATGGACGGACATACCTCTATAGTTGATAAGAAGAGCTACTAGAGAAAAACAATGCATTATCTATCTTTACCAAAATTTATACTATCCCATTTTCCGCAAACCATTCACAAAAGCTTGAAAAGTTCTTACTTAAAATAAATTCAATGCATTTAACATCGTTTTGTTGAAAAATAAGACAAGAGTCATCTACGTAGCGAGGTTATTTGCAGCTTATTGATTGTGGCATGTCATTTATATAAAGAAGAAACAAGAGTGGACCAAGAGTAGAACCCTGTGTAACACCACATGTTACACGTTCTTCGTGCGATAGTATTTTGTCTATTTTTACTTTTTACTTTCTGTTAGAGAGATAAGACTTGAAACAAGTAATCGCATATTGAGAAAACCTCATGTACTTTATTTTTTTTCAGTAATAATAAATGATTGATTGCATCAAATGCCTTGAGAACGTCAATTAAAATCATGCCAGTATTCTGGCCTTTGTCAAAACCCACATAAAATTTGTTGTGAAGATAAGGCATAATCAGTCGAAAATACTTTTTTGAATCCAGATTGAAACTTATAAATAATATTTTCTCTGTCAATAAAATTCCTAGTTTGCGTTTCAATAATCTTTTCAAAAAATTTTGAAATGCATGGTAAAAGCGAAGTTGGTCTGCGGTTTTTTGGGTCGATCTTGCTACCTTTTTTATATAATGGAATTATTTTTGCTATTTTGCATTCATCTGGAAAACTATTAGTATCAATAGAAAAATTTGAAATTTGTGTTAGAGGCACATCCATTTTTCAAAAACGTACAAGAAATGTTCGCGAGGCTCTCTACACTAGACTTAATCGTTTTCTCATTAATATACTTAGAACAAAATTCATTAGCAATGTCAAGTGTAGAACAGTAATTTTATTAGAAAATTTATGTGATGCTCTTGGTAAAAGCTTTAGTAAGTTAGGCGAAAGTTTTCCAAAATAACCTTTAAAAATGTTTGAAACTTGCTGTTTGTTTAAAAACAAAATCATTATTATTTTTTAAACAAAAATTATATTGAGAAGGTGAACTGTTAGCTTTAGTAGATACAATATCTTTTAAAGATTTCCAGAGTTCGTTAGGTCGACCTATGTTTCCCCTTAGTTTATTTTTAAGGTAAGTGTAAGATGTAAGATCAGTATAAGAGCAAAATATATATAAACGAATGTATATCCAAATACTAAAATCCCTAAACACGAAATGCAAAGAAATTTGGAAAGCCGGAGAAATTTATTGTTTCTGGATTAATAGAGGTAAAATAAAATATATTCGAGAAAAATGAGAAATCTGTTACCGTTAGAGATTTAGCTGACCTAGAGAAGGAATTTCCTTCTATTAAATATTGAATCTATATTTATAGAAATAATTTTTCCGAATAAGAAAAACTTAGTTACTGGGTGTATAAATAAACATCCCTTGTATGTCTCTAACAGATTTTAAAACGACTTTTTCTTTAACTCTGCAAACGTTATCTCTGGAGAATAAAAATTTACTTGGTGATTTAAATATTGATCTCATAAAATGTAATGCTGAACCAAGCACAGCAGAATTTTTTGATTTAATATCATCTATTAACTTATTTCCACAAATAACATTTCCTACTAAAATCTAAAATCAACTCGTTAAATGCCTCATTCTATAATTATTTAACTACACCAAATATAAATATAGCTTTTTTATTTCACCGACGAGTGAATTTGAAATATCTCAACTTTTCTCAAAATTAAAAAATAGTATGGCGTCTGGACAATGTTTGATATCCCAACATTTGTTTTGAAAGAGTTAAATTTAGAAATATTCTCAATTCTCTGTCAGTTATTCAATTTATCTTTTGCAACTGGGACATTTTCAGATACTCTAAAAACTTCATCAGTGATTCCTCTCTTTAAAAAAAGGCTCGAACTTATATTTAATAATTTCAGACCTATATTTTATTTCTATTATTATTTCTAAATTACTTGTATAGTAGATTATACCGGTTCTAAACATTTTTCAATTTATTTCTGATCTTAGACTTGGTTTTCGTTCTAAACATTACACTTCTCATGCTTTAATTAATCTGACAAAAAAATTTAAAAATGCTATCGATAATGATAATTTCGCCTGTGGCGTTTTCATTGATCTCCAAAGAGCTTTTGACACTGTTGGTCATAAAATTTTATTAAAAAAAAACTAGAACATTTTTGAACGAAAGGTATTGCAAATAATTGGTTTAAATCTTATCTATTTAATCCAAATCAATCCGTTACAATAAATGGTTATTCATCGAGAAATAAATTTATAAACTGTGGTGTTCCACAAGGCTCTGTTTAGGACCTTTATTATTTTTAATTTATATCAACGATCAATTTATCTATTAAAGACTGTAATGTTCATCATTTTGCCGACGATACGAACTTACTGTATGTTGGAAAAAAGTTAAAATCCAGTTTGTTAAAAAAGTCAATAAAGAATTGAAGTACATTTCAAATAGGCTAAGAGCAAATTTGATTTGAAACTGAGATAAAACCGAAATGATATTTTGATATTAATAAATTATAAATTTAGGAAGTAAAATAAAATTAAAAGGAAAAGTTATTTACTCTTCATCAAGTATAAAATATCTAGATATAATTCTAGAGCACCTCTTATGAAAACCCCTTATCAACGAAATTCGAAAAAATTAAACAGCGAATAGCATGCTTTCAAAAATAAGACACTGTGTACATTTTAATATTATGAAGTTTCTTCACCTTTCGATCTCTGCATCGCATATGAAATGCTGTAATCAAATTTGGGGTCAACGTGACACAAGAAATATAACCAAAATTATTTCTCTGCAGAAATCTGTTTTATTTATTTTAAGCCATTTATATGCAAAGTTGATAATATTTTTGATAATAAAACTATTACATTTACAAATATGATAAGGCCCTCTAATTTATGTTAATTTATGATTTTTTTAATCAAATCTTCTTGGAGTTTTCTTAAATTTCTTTTCTTGTACCAAAATCGTCATGATCATAATACTACAAATAAAGATAAAAAATTGGTGCTACCTTTACACAAATCTATAAAATATGGAAAAAAATCTCTAAAATATCAATGCGTTGCAGAATGGAATAAGTTTTTTCCTAACATTATAGAAACATTTAGAAATATGAAGGATGAAACTTGATGATAACTTTTTAAATTTGAGTAAACCAAAGTTTTACAAACTTGTTCGAATTGTTTTGAAATAAATATTATACGCTAATCAAATATTATTTATAAATTACATTTCTTTTCTTATTTTTCTTATCTTTTATCATTCTCGCTCAATTTATCTCTATGTTCTGCTTTTTGTGTTTTCATTTTCTTTTTCTCCTTCCTTTTCTTTTTCTTCTTCATCTAGTCTTCTTGGAGTAACTCCTTATTGTTAAGTAAAAGCTCATGAGTGACTCCATTCCATATATGTATTTAAATATATATACACTGATTTAAATAGTTATGGAATTGCAAATTTTATAATGTGGAAAATTCAAATATATTCATTCATGCAAGTGTATTTTTGTTTCTAATATTACCAAAAATCTCATTTTTGGCTTTATTAGATAACAACTTCTGCACATCAGACATAGTTCTTTTAAGTTGCTTATAGAGCTTTTCCCTAAGTCTAATTTTGTCTGCTATTTCTTCATCAAACCATACATGCGAATTACTTTTAATTTTAGTGGTTCGAAAACGTGCTAAGTTACCTATAACATCTTTAAACTTTATTTAAAAACCAGATTATGCTGAACTGATGTTGGTAACACCCTGAATAATCGGGAAAATTGACCGTTGACAAATTTTGACGAAATATTTACTTGCTGTAGTTCTGCAAATTTCTAAATGTTTTAAATTTATTAGTCCCTGATTTTTTTCTGTAGATAATTTGATAGCCAGAGAAAGCTATATCTAAAGTTTCACTTTGAGTAATTTTGTCAAATATTCTAGATAAAATATGATCAATTAGAGAACTTGCGTTGCTAATAACACTTGTTGGACTTTTAAGTAACTGATTAAGACTAAAAGTTGATAAGAATTCTTTGTACTTATTTAGAATCGGGCTGGAGAAAGACGGTGTTGTTCGTTTATTAAGGATTTAAACATTATACTCATTAAGTAGATTTACATTTGGATCAAAATAAAGAGGTCTTTGTTTGTCATTGTCAACTATACTATTTAGAGTATCAGTAAAAATATCTAAAAAGTGGTTATCATTAGATGGTCCATGGACTATAGACTATGGACTATGCAAACAGTAAATCATTTTTTAAGAGGAAGTAGAATATCCAGAAAAATACCCTCTGTGTCACATTTAGGTGCTACATCGTTAAAACTTAGATTATCTCTGGTGTAACAAACAACACCACCTCCAATCTTATTTCTATCTGTACGTAAAATTTGGAAAATAGAGTTGTCAACTTTACTTTCAGTTATGTCTATTATAGCAGAAGTCGTTGTTTTGCTATAGATCTTGGTTCATAAATTTTGGGTCAAATGCTTTGATATTTGATTTAAAAAAATGCATTCCCTTTTGCATAAAGGGTTGCAAATCATTATTTAGATCACTTCTTAACAAGATCTGTTGTGCAAGAACATTCAACATCCCCTGATAAAATAAATCTGTGAAACATTATAATGCCAAACAATAATAATAGCTTGAGCTGGATTGGAAATAGACTTCATATGGTAAACCGAATTGAGAAGTAGCAGACAGAGATTCAAGATTGCTACTTAACAAAGCCAGAAAGAGCAAATATCCTATATTAAAAAATAAAATAAAGTGTAAAAAATCTATTTAAAATATAAGTACCTAAGACAAGATCCTTAAAAATATAGGTAAAAATACTTATATGTCTGCGTAAGAACAATATAATCAACCTGAAGAAAACCCTTGCAATGGAATTTAAGTGATTGTTGTGTTTGATTTTATTATTTTTTATGTGAATTTGTTTTATTATTTTATTTTTATTTGACATTATGAGTTTAAGAATAACGAAGACAAACAAGAGGAGAATAGAAAAATTCTCTTTGCTCTGATTGCATTTCAAAAAGGAAGCAATATAAAAAAAGTCAGCTGCGCATCAAAATGGTATTTTACTTCAAAAAAAGTGAAAAAAGATTTTAATAATTTTTTTTGTGATTTTGTTTTATTATTTTATTTTTATTTGACATTATGAGTTTAAGAATAACGAAGACAAAGAAGTGGAGAATAAAAAAATTCTCTCTGTTCTGATGCATTTCAAAAAGAAAGCAATATAAAAAAGCCAGCTGTGCATCAAAATGGTTTTTCACTTCAAAAAAAGTGAAAAAATAATTTTTTACTAAATTCAATAACTTCTGTAATATAGTTACATGGTATTAAAATTTAATAATAGAACCAAAGCTTTTTCAAGGTCTAATTTAGTTGAACAAAATAACTTCATTAAACAAGCTGAATTAGAATGCTTTAAGAAGAAGGATCTTGTCTCCAGACATGAATAAATAAATAATAAATATACTTTGTATCTCAGAAACAAAAATTTAGAAAAAGCTAATATATTTGACGTCCAATAACACATATAATATAAAAAATTAAAAGTTCTGTAAATCAGACAAATAAAAAAATTAAATTGTTGAGTATAAAATACAAACAAATAACTGGGAATAAAAATATGGCTTTTTAAAAAAATAATAGGTTGCCTTGTGAATACCTTGAAGAAGATTAAAAAAAAGAACACCCTCCCTGACTTTATCAGCCTGCATAACATGTATACAAACCATCCATAAACAGACACAACTTACCATTAAAACAAGCTTCGCAAACTAAAACCAAACAGACATAAAGCAGAGTGTAGGTCTTTGATTTAAGCAACTTGATTCATCAGAAGCCAAATCTAAAATATGATGAATTTGCAACAACTAATTCACTAGGCGATTTATTTCCCTCACATGCCAATACTACTGAAAAAGTCCTACTGAAAGAGACTATAACAGCTTTCTTTCGAAATATTTCTTATCTCATTTGTACATAATGAGTACATCGTATTGATTTTAGGCTTATTTTAATAGAACACATGGATTTAAAAGAAACAAAAAATATAAATATGGACATTGCAAAAGGGGAGCAATCTGCCTAGTAGTGGCTTTTAGCCTTGCAGAATTCGCCTGGTTTTTAAAAAAAAAAATTCCTTAATGCTATATTATGCTTTATTCAGACACTATTTTAGTGTCTGAATGAATGATTAAAGTTTTGTTAATTTCTTTTTTAGTTTTATTTTTGTTTTGTCGATAAAAATTCCCCAAACATAATGATTTCAACTAGGTAATTTTGGTTCGACAATAATAAAATCAGAAGAAAAATTCCCCATTTCTCCAGGGGGACATTTTTACAGAGTAAAATCCCAGGGACAATTCTCGTGAAGACAATTAAACCGGGCTAATTTTCGGGTGGTCATTCTCCAGGGGGAAATTCGACTGAGAAAAACTCTCCGAGATGTACTTTTCAGGACAGAAAATAGGGGAAATACAAAAAGAAGAATAATTAGGAAAATAGTTTAATATGACACTTCAGAAGAAAAAAAAAAAAATTAAATAAAATTTATTTTGGAAAGCTTTTTAATCCAAACACAGCAAAAAGCAGTTTCATGCTTAGTAAAAGTTTACTAGCTTATCCATTTAACGATTATACAGTTTATGTTGCGTAAAAAAAAGGTGAAAAACATCAATATAAGAATAAAAAAGTTATGATGAGGGAAAAGAGATTTAAAAACGTACGTTATGAAATGTTTTTGTTTTCTTTTGACATATCAGTTTATAACAGAATAATTAAATGTTACTTTAGAAGATCACATTGGGCTTGTCCGGAGAGAAAAGTTTTTTTTTTTTTTTTTTTTTTTTTTTGTATTGGCTGATTTGTTCTTTAATCAATTAGAAGCAGTTGCTTGATTATTTCATCACTAGCTTGCACAAACTAAAAATTCCAACATTTTGCTACGACTTTATATAAGCTCTCACGGACTTATAGTAACAATGAAAACATGAAAAAAATTTGTAATGTGAAAAATTGACACAACCTATTTTAAAAGTTAATGGCAACGCCGGTATGTTTCTGTGTGTAGAGAAACTCCATCCGGGTAATTTCTCATTAGATCGTTATTATCGTACCAGTTACAGTCACCACATGAGAGCAACATAGAAATAATTACTAACGATGAAGTTAATCTAAATTAAGTAAAAAAAAAAAAAAATCATATTACTTTTTTAATACCACTTCTACTTGGATTTTATGAAAAATATAGTTCAATTTTGCAGGAGATAAACTAAGTTTTTTAAAAAAGCTATCAGAATTAATTTCTTGTTCCGCTTGAAAGATTCATTTCGCCATTGTATGCTATGAAACATTAGCCAGTGGCCAGAAGAAAGTATATAGAGACATTAGAATTGTTTCGAAATATTTCAGTGCTCTCCTTGGTACTCTGTTCACTTAATTCTTGTTAGGAGCAAATCCTGAGTTCTGTTATGAATTGCTAGAAATTAAATATTCCACAACAAAAAAAAATTTTATTGTAAAAATGTGGGTAAGAAAATATTATTTTGAAGTAAATGCAAGTGAGAAGTTGTACTTGATAAATAAAATAGCTTGGATGGTTAACCTATTTTGATGTTGATGTTTAAAATTTTAATGTGGCTATTCACTTGTTGTGTTATTTTTAATGTTTGTGTTAAAGAAATTTTGCAAGAGATAAGGAGGAGATCATGAGAATATTAAAACTAGAATAATGGCTTTGGTCTATTAGAAACAAGGATGAAGCTTTTGGAAGGTAAAAACTGAAACAGGTAAGATTGAAATTTTAAAATAAGTGCTGATTTTTAAAATAAAATACCTAATTTTTTCAAATTTTAAATACATAAAGTGTAAAAATAACTTTGAAGATACTTTGATCTAGATTTAAATCAAAGATATTCTTGGTTTAACGGATTGCATTACTAGATATATGGTTGGTGATTCAAATTAGCGTAACTATTTACTAATTTTTGACATTGAGGGCTCCGTAAAAGGTGGCTGCGAATTTAAACAGTGAATCTGAATTTAAGAATTAGTTCAAAATTTTAAAGTAGGTCCAAACCTAAATATTAGCTCTTTATCAAATAGGTTGCTATGAACCACCCATACAACAGGTTATTTGTACCTTCAAATTATAAAAGAAACCCTTATAAACTAAGATAGTATGACTTAACACGAGCAGAATTTAAATATGATACAATTTTAGATATATTCCACCAAACAATTATAACAAAAAGCTTTGACAAACAATTTTACAAACAATTTTGTTCTAGCTTTTAAAGTAACTTCATGTTTTACAAAATGTTGTTACAATAAAAAATAATCTATGTATTTGGTGCTAGATTAGATTTAGTCCAAGCCTAGAAGAAATGACTATGGCATAACGTTTCGACCAACAATTTTTTTTAGTGCTAAATATTTGGTTGATAAAAAGTAGTTTCCGAAAGTCTAAACTCCCGTGGTATTTATTTTATCTTACCAAAACTTGTCATAAGCCAGTTGTCTGCAAAATATATGCTGGCCGTTAATGCAAGAAATTTGTGAGCAAAATTATATTTTAATAAATTATTAAAAAACCATTTACAAAAATAGATATGCTCACACTTAGACAGCCTTAGCATAAGAGTCTGATATAATGTCAAATCAGTTCTAGTTTGATTTAAAATTCAAAGTGGCTTGAATTTGATTGTAGTTTTAAACCGATTCAAATTTGATTGTTGATTCGAATTTGATGGCAGTATCTCGCGAACAGGCTCAAAAAGTATTCTGTTTTTAAGCGGGTTGGGATTTAAATTTACTTCTTGTGTTTTTGATGCTAACATTAGCTAACATATGAAGTTGGTTGATACCAAACAAAAAATTTTCATAATTAAATAGAAAACGTCACTTTGTTCAATTAGAGAAGAAGAAGGGAAAAAAATATAGATGTAGTATATTGAAATAATTAACAATAGTAAATTTGCAATAATAATACACAATTTTTTACAGTATCAAATGATTCATCTGCTATAATTATAAAACATTGCATCAACACTTTTATCGAAAATTAGTCTTGTTCAAATTATTACTGGTGTGCACAGAAATATGTAATTCTATTTTGGAATGTGTTTTGTTTTCTATTTACAAAAAAATGTACCTAGGTGATAATTTTGACTGAATGCTCAAAAACGAATTTGCGAATTACAAAATATTTTGTTACTTTATTAAAAACTCCGTCACGGCCAATGGTACGGACAAAGGCTGTACTTGGGTTAGAAAGGAAAAGATATGAGTAAGTTATGAGATAGAAAGCTAAGGTGAGAGAGAATAAAGAACTGTGTAATACTACCTACACTCTGGTCTTTATGATGAGCACAACTGCATCCATTGTCTGTTTGGAAAGAGTGAATGTCATATATTATATCATAGCATTATTCTATCATTTGAATAACTAGTTGTTCAACATAAATTCAAAATATTATTTTTGAGAATTTCCCAAAATTCCATTCAGTTTTTTTGATAATTTTGTGCATCATAGCTGTTTTATGATGTCTGGCAGCAAATTTTTTCCATCAAAACGGTGACATAAATAAAAATCAGCCACTTTGCCTATTGCATAAAGTATTCCATTTAAAATTAACGAGTCATCTAAGCTGTAAAATCTAAGCAGCTGTGGCAACTAATCTAATTCCACTATATCTGTTATTAAAATTTCATTATGTCACTAGAATTATAAAACTTTAAAAACAAATATAAATTAAAAAACGAATAAAAGTAATAATAACAAAATTCAATCAATCAATCAATCAATCAGTCAATCAATCAATCAGTCCAAACGACAAAAGATTGCAAGAATATGCACAAAAATTACTGGTCACAACAATATTTTCCATTCTAAACCCTTTATACATCACACACAAAAAAAAAGAAATTAGCCTCAGTCAAATCAATTAAAGTAAAAGCCTTCAAAATTGTGACAAGAATGTCTAAAAATACGCTATGTCAGTTAAAAATAACTTTTTTGCCTATATTTTTAATAGGTGATTTAATAGCCTATATATATCTTATTAAGGAGATAAGAAGTTTTACCCTGATTTTATGCTTAAATATATTGTAGTTTTTAGTTCATTTATTTCAGTAGAAAGTTCATTCCACATAAAAGGATATTCTGATGAAAGACCATTTTTCCTCCTGTAGATTTACAGAAGACTGCCCCCAGCCTTAAAGAAACTACTGTTGCACGGAAGTATTCTTCTATTTTCAGAAGCTTGAAATATTTCAGACATATTTGAAATTACTGCATTATTTAAATGCATATGCACCAAAGCACTGAATCAGTTTTTTGAAACAGTTTAGGTTTTAAGTTAATTACTCTGTACAGCCCAGTGACTATGTGGGCACGATTACCAAAATTTAAGCAAAATCTTATGCGTTTATTTTGTGGAGTTTTTAGCTAATCTTTAACGGATTTTCTAAGGCTTAAGTACCTGGCAGAACATTCATCAATATACAAAGGTTGGCGAAAGCTTGGCAAGCTTGTTGGCAAGCCAAGGTTAAAAATGGTACATGGTAATTGATGATAGAAGAAAACTGCAACAGAATTCAAAAAATAACAAATTTTGTTACCTATGATTAATATGCAATAAAATGAAATAAAAATAAATTCTCTGTCGACAGTATCGAAATTAATTTTGTTTTGTTTTGATTTATTGGAAGAATAGATTATACAAAAACTTAAACTTACCACTTTTGTTAATATACACGAAGCTAAATAATAAAACAATGGATTTACATAGTTGACATTATGGAAAAAATAAAACAATTATTTTATTGTGACACGAAATTAAATATTTTTTTTTAACGTTTTAACAAAATTCTCTGTCGGTAGAGGAAATTAGAAACTAATTTTGATTTAGTTTTCATTTGGTAACTATTGTCTCGATTGAATTATTCTCTACTGTTCAAATATTATTAATAAAGGAATGGGAAGGCGAGACAAAATATGAAAAAATAAGCACGAACTTAGCCAAAAATTTAGGCCCGAACTTAGGCACAAATTTTCTGCGGGGTCAGCAGAATTTAGGCACGATTTTTCTGCGGAGTCAGAAAAACAAATTTTCTTTAATATAGAGAATTTTACGCTTACTCCCAAATGAGCTACAGCTGCAAAGCTTACTACGCTCGTTTTTTTGCTTTCGCATTAATTAAAATGATATAGAATTAATTCGTTGCATAGAGAACGCTTCAAAGCTGATGTTAAAAGAAAATGTTAATTAAGGGCTTAATCTAATATACATTTGAGGTATTTGACTTTTATTCAATTTTGATGAAAAAAGTTTTGTGTTTTCCAAAATACGCGATTAATTTTTTATCAACAAGCCACTCTAACAGTTTAGAAAAATTTCTATTTAAAACATTATATTCCTTTACATTTTTACATATTCCTTTACATTTACATGTTGGAAAATTTAACAAGAATCATCTGCATAGAAAAGTAATTTACAGTTTATTGCTTTTTTCAAGTCATTAACATGATGCAAAAACAAAAACAGACACGAAATTGATTTCTGAGGGACTCCATTTCCTCATTAGAAAGAGGATTTGAGCACAACTTTTCTGAGAAACGTATGCTCTTCAATTTCTCAAGCAGAACATTGTGATATATTGTGCCAAAGGCTTTTTGGAGAAAATCAAGCATCATTCCAGTGTAATAATTCTTTTCAAAAACTTTAGCAAACTTTTTCTGCAAAGATTCTAGTCTGCAGATTTTGCTTCATTTTTTATCTCTTTTTTAAATAAAGGATTGATTTGCGCACTCAGTTGTAAGTATCCTAATTTAAAGATTTATAAATTGAATAAGTCACATTAAAATGTCATAAAACCTTGGTGATTTATTTGATTTCAAATTATTAATTATATTTTTGATTACCTCCTAAGTTTTCTTTGAGAAGTTAACTTCTTTTAAAATGTTTAATGTAACGTAAAATATTGAAGTTGTTATAAATATCTTGCACTCTTAAAAAATCAGTCAACAGATTAGTAGAGAGGTATCCAAGAAAAAAGATATTTAAGGCAATCCAAAGTTATCAAAAGTAAAGGTTTTACTTTTAAATTTAAACCTTCGAAAATTTTGATTCAAAGGTCATCTTTTTTAAAATTTTGTAATTCTTATATTTTTTAATGATTTACAAAGATCTTTCGGCTGGCTTTATTTTTGGTGAGCATATCTGAGTAAAAATTTTTATTTTTTCTCTTAATACTTCCAAGAGCATCATTCCTAGCCCTGCTCAATCACACTTTGTTAGTCTGTATAAGTATTTTTTCCTTTTAAACTCTTTGTATATCTTATTTCTTATAGTTAATTTTTCTTCAATATCCCTATCAAGCTACTCTTGATAAATGTATATATATATATATTTTTTATATTTATATATATATATATATATATATATATATATATTAATTTTAAAGAATACAATTTCATCAATGCATGAAAAATCTATAAAGACGTTGCTAACATTATTGAGTTCTCATAACACGGGAAATGCTCGATTTAACCTTTCGTTTAGTAGATCCTTACAATAGCTGTGCATGCATATAAGTGTTATAAATTATTCATTTTTAATACCTGTTCTAAATCTTATCTATTTACGAGTAAAATGCAGTAGATTGGTTAATGATTCAAGAGAAAAATTTAAAAAGATTCATGCTGAGTAATTTTGTCTGAAGCACTTGTGATGATGTGATCTATTAGGGAAGAAGTACCAAGTGTTACCTGTGTGGGAACCCCAACTAGTTGGGTAACATCAAACATAGATACAAGTTCTTTATATTTATTTAAACAACTATTTTTAGTGACAATTATGTTTTCAAGGACACAATTAACGCTGTTGTCCAAAAGATTATCGTTTAAGTCTATTAGGATAAATAGCGCTTTTCTATCTTCAATAATGATGTGCAATGTTTAATTTAGAGATTAGAAAAAACAGTTAAAATCAGCTAGACTATAAACTATAACTACTGTAAAAAGTTTGGTATGTGGCAGAAAAACATCAAAATATGTTTTCAATATTATTTTTAGGTGATATATCATTAAAAACTTAAAAAATCTCTGATGTAACAAACATCTTGACCACTAAATTTTCTTCTGTATTCCCTTTATCTGATGTAACAAACATCTCCACCACTAAATCTATCTCTGTCTTCCCGTAACATTCTTACATTCAGTGATTCCAAAAATTGATAGTTTTGTGTTGAATACAATCGTCCTTAAGTTTTAATTTTTAACAACATGCTGTATACATTGGTATTGATTAAATGTATTTATTTTTGCCAAAAGAGAAACGATATCAGCTGGTGTTCTTGTAAATTTTAGTTATAACTAATATGAAAATAAAAGAATTTAACATTGTCCAGATAGCTTAGCAGACTATTTCAGGGGAGTGTCTATGGTACTGCGTGTTAGGCGGCCGCATAAGGAAAAAAAATCATATTACAATTAAAGGTGTATCTTACTTTGCATTTTATAAGCCAACGATTTAATATTATCGAAAATTCTTTAAATAAAAATTTACAGTCCATCTCAGAATTCTTCTATGACAACGAGTTTTGATCGATTTAAAAAAGGGGAAAACGGAGTCGGTACTTTTCGGCACAGCAAAACGACTTTCAAGAAAACCTGAGCAACTTAGCCTTTACTTCAGAAACGTGCCCGTCTTATTAAGAAAAGTTTTTATGTAAGTAAGTAAGTATTTAATCTGCCACAAACAAATGTACATTAGGTATGAAAATTACAAGACAACAGAAAAAGAAAAAAAAAAAAAAAATTAGGATAAAAACAAATGGTGGCAAAGATAGGCACAAAAGTTGTCTGTCACAACAATATTTCCATTGTGATCCCGTTATACATCATACAAAAACAGATTAAGCCGAAGCATAGTTAAAAAAAATTAAAAAAAAAAAGAATTATTATCTATATTTATTATGTCTACGAACTATATCCAAAGAGGTAAAAAATGTCTCGTTGATGTTATGTTTAAATGCGTTATAGTTTGTGATTGATTTTATTTCATTAGAAAGCCTGCTCCATATAATTGAACCTTTTGGTGACAGACAAATTTTTCCAATAGTAGATCTTCTGAAGGGTGTATGTAGCTTTAGATGGCTGTTTCGTAACGGGATTTTTCTATTTTCAGAAATTTTAGTTGGGTCTACTGTAAAATTTAATGAATTTAAATGCATGTGCAGCAATAGCCAGATTAACCCTCACATCAACTGTCAGCCAATTTATCGCTCTATACTGCTCAGTACCAATATGGGCACGACTATTCATATTTAAACAAAATCGTATACATTTATTTTGTGCATA
>JAUZNK010019425.1:0-21207 GCA_035046665.1 Euphysa ruthae
ATCTAAAACATCCTTTCTACCACAACACTTCAAATCACGAGCTTTTATATAAGCTTTTAACTTGTCCACTTTCAATTTATGTATCGTTTTAAAGGATTGGTTTCAAGATTTAAACAACAAAATTACTTTTATAACGTCTGCTTCAATGTTTATAGTAGTTTTCTCAGGTGTGGCTTACTAGGAAATGCGGTTTGTTTACATTCCTGCCCCTGTAGTTGGAGCCTAATCCCCTAAAACCATGTCGTTGCGAAACAGGTTGATTTGGTATATTAGATTTTGAATACCACAATTTATTATGGAAACACGAGTTTATGTTCGGAAATTTTATAACGTGATAAACCTCTTCATTATGACAGTCCTTGACTTTAGATCCAACTGACTAAAATATAGTAAAATTTGAAAAACTATTTATTACATGAAAATTTTGTTCTACCACTTATTTTTCTTTCTTTCTTGGAGAAATATTGGCATTTTTGCAGCCCTGAGTTGTGAGCGTTTAAAATAGGATTTTATTATCTGCAAAATTTAATATTTATTAGGTTGCTTCATCGATTGGATCACGAGATGTACGTTCACAGAGTGCTGTACCTGGTTTCACGACTGTGCGTGAATTTATTCAACCATCTATCACTAATGAATGTGATACAAGTGATTCAGAGCTATTATCTGATAAACAGAAATATAAAAAAACAAAGGCGAAAAATACATTACCTCCATTAAAGATTGAAAAGGAGGAAGAGTCTTCCACAGAATTATCTTGGGGTGATTGTAAAACCCCTGGAGAAAACGATTGTGAATTAGCATTTGGGCCGGTTGATGATAGAATTTTTGACAGCGACTTGGAGGATGAAAAATCTAAAGAGGAACAAGAAACACAGGGGACCAATGAACAGCATAAAAGTTTCATCTCTAAAGAAAGTGAAAAAAAATTTCAAGACTCTAAGAATACGGAAAACAAAGATTGCGTAAACGGTTTAGAAAATGGGCAAAGACATATAGCCCAAAATATTTGTGAATCAAATCCGAATGAAAATTGTGTGGAGAAAGTTGAAGAGACTGCTGTTGAACTATCAGTCACTAATAAAAAGGCTCTTAGTATACTTGAGTTTAAGTATAAAGATATTGAATACAAGTTAAAATCTGCTCTTTGTAGAAAACCAATCGATCAACCTTCTTGTGTTGCTTTAAGAAGCAAGTTAAAATCATTGGGAATAGAAATCGATTTTGTTAAAACAAATCCATCCCGTGGCTCTCAATCCTTCCAAGAAGTTGATGGCTGTTTAGATGCAGATTTAGATGACCAACCAAATCAAGCCTTTGAGAGGAGTATCACTCACAATACTGACTACGATGAGATTATTAAAAAACTTAGACAAGAGCATTTTTTAATTAGTGAACAGATTAATAATGTAAAACAGTTGCAGCCACATAATAATTCAAAATTGATTGAACTAATCTCTTCCCAAAAGAAAATTGAGTCTAAAATCAATGAATATACTGCAAAAAATACAACCGGGTGTGCCATTAAACAAACATCAAATAATGATAAAACTTATCACAGAGAAAGCACTCGCTGTTCCAAGTCTAGAATTTCATCAAATCCGCAGACGAATTTGATATGTGAGCAACAATATAATAATGTATTTGGCTTTCCACCTTCATTTAACCAAGAACAACCAAATCTGCTGTTTAACTATGAACAGCGTGATTTTCATAAACAGGATTTTCAAAATTTGCATCTCAGTAAGGAGCAAACCTATCAGCATCAGTATTTGTTAGCTCAAAATAGCTTTAGATTCAATCAGCAAGATCAAGGCTCATCTGACCCACCGGATCATCAAGGCTTTCCAGTTAATCAATCTTTATTCTCCCATCAAAACACTATCAATTCAACTTTCCAAGCTAACCAACTTGCCTGGAATCGGCAACTGTCTGCTCAGGTCAATCCGAGTCATAATATACATATTTCAACACAACAGCCAGACATTGGTCACCAAAATTTGATTCAGCAATCAAGGAATGTACACGAAAACAATTATCAACAGGATTTCAGTCGTGTACCTACACTATCCAAAGATTTTGGTTTTGGAAATCCTGTACCGCCATTTTACAGGCCTTATATTGGTATTAGCAATGAAATGCATTTACATAATGACCAATCTAGGGTGCCTAACGCTGAAGATATCAATAGATTATTCTTGGAACAGCTTCAACGACAGTTTCCAGGTGAGTCAATGAGTAATATATATGCCAAATTGCTGTTAAGTTCTCAGCTATCACCTGTACCTGGTATTGATAACTTACAGAAAAGTTTTCCTGGAGACCATCAGCAAATTCAGTCTCATAATGTACAACAGGTTTCCCCTGATAATTTTCATCAATTAAGTTCTGACAATTTATTTCTAAATAAACCTGTTACATCACAGCATTTATATTCTGACAATTCACAACATAGCCATCATAGTAGGTCGCAACGCGTCCCTGTTAGTTTACAGCAAAATCCTGTACCGTCTAAATTTAACTTGAGCAGAAATTTTGAGAGTTGTCATCAATCTGAACCGGAAGAAGTTATCAGTGATAATATTTCTTACAAACCTGCAGTTAAACAAGATATAAACTGTAATAACACAGAAGCGCCTTTTAATGAAGTAGAATTGCATAACTCTCTCACTTCAGATAATTCCATGAAATCTTCGAAACACTCAGAAGTAGCTTCTGCACCTTTAATAAATAGATCTATTTCAATCTTAACTGAGGAGAGTAATGAAGCTAGCTTAGGCTCTAAATTATTAAAGAGCTGCTCTCCTGATATTTCCTCGGGCACAAGCGTCACTCATGAAGACGACGATAATATGGAAAGTATAAAAAACAACAAACAATTTATTTACGATACGACTCATGTGGAACATTCTGCCAATAGTATAAATATTTCTAAAGAAAAAAATTTGCCAAGTAAAACAATAGATTTACATAATTTCAAGGTTTTGCGTTTAGATGAATATTTAGCTGAAAAATCCCGAGACTGGGTTGCGCGTGAGTTACTCAACCTAACTCACCCGTATTTCGAACACGAAAAGGCGCAATTTTTTGTAATGACTGTTAAAGATAATGGAAAGAAATTTAGTCCTGATTTAGAAGTTATTTTCAAGCATCAAATAATATCTTTGCTTGATCTTAACTACAATTTGTTTAAAGAAAAATTCCAAAGTTTAATAGAAGGACCAATATTTATTGTACTTCGGGCTTTATTGAATAATACTTATACAAACATCGGAATAATTCAAGTACTAGGTATGCCTATTACAAATCCTAATTCGAAATATTATTTCAAATCAAAATGCAAGGCACGTTTAATAAGTACCGCAAGTGCAGATTGGTTGTGGGAAACAGCAATGAAATACACGTTTTTGGTTTCTAAATCATCAATGCGAGATTATTTGAGATTTCTAATTGGCCGTTTACAAGATGAACCTTTGAGGAATATAATTAAAGAGGTATGTTTTTTTATATGTTACAAATTCGCACTTTCAGACAAATGAAGCAATATGAGTAAGCATTTATAGAGACACACTTGACACAATAATTTTTGACTTAAATCTTGTAAAAATTAATTAGTTAAGTCATAATAAGGATTGCCTTGCTATTTTGCAGCGCTGGTGGAGTTTAACCAGTATTCTTTCTGATGACATAAAACGAACTACAGTTGTGTAAATAGTTTTGGCATGCCCAGGGGCCAAAGAATAAAATTTTAAGTCCGAGATAGAAAAGTATATAAAATAAGGTAATTATAAAGTATTTTTTAATGGTTTTAGTTTATATAGGTATATGTTTTTTTTTTTATTTTGGTTTAAATTATATTTTAGGTGAATGTCTGGAATTTTTATTTTTGAATGGTTTAAACATCTTCCTTGACCAAAAATATGTGCAGACATTCAAGAGGACACGTAAAGGTTGTGAAATTAAGAAAGTCATAGATAAACATTTAGTTGGCTAAAATCAATGCCTAGACATCACGAAAAAACGAAAGTTAAAAGTCCTACTAGATTCTAATTTAATGTCACCATTATTATAAGAATTTCATATATAAGAAGTTAAGTATAGAAGTTAAGTATATAAGTATATAAAAAAGAAATTGCTTTGAGCTATGCACTGCCTCAGTTTAAATAATTTGAGTAGGAAATAGTTTTTAGCGACTCGACTTGGCAGCAGGAAATATTCTCAACCTTGGCATTTCATTTTTTTCCAAAGTTAAGTTGCTAAGTTAATTAAGTTAAGATGTGCCCAAAGGGCTACAGCTCCCTCTGCAAATCAATAATCAATAGCTCTTTTCTGAATAATTTCTTTTCGTTCCGTTTGCTAATGCTTTTCTTGACTCGACTTCAATGCTTTTCCCTAATATAATTTTTCGATACTGATTCCGATCATGCCTACATATTTTTTCGCTCCTGCCTCCCTATAATAAAAAATAAATACTTGTTCCAAATATAAATAAAGGTTAAATTAGATTTAAATTAAATTTTCTCGGATTTCGCAGTTTTTGAGTCAATTTGAACTCGCAAAGTTTTCATAAATCTCTCATCCGTGAAAATAAAACTTTTCGTTG
Organism: Euphysa ruthae; assembly: GCA_035046665.1. Lineage (NCBI taxonomy): Eukaryota > Metazoa > Cnidaria > Hydrozoa > Anthoathecata > Corymorphidae > Euphysa > Euphysa ruthae. The sequence goes on from JAUZNK010019425.1 coordinate 4,604, forward strand.
GCTTTACCCTCAAAAGTTCAAAGAAAGAGAATCTCTTTATATTAATGAACGGTGAGTGCTTGAATCAACAGTTGTACCTTAGTGTTTATAATTAGGTTGGACTCGACCAATAACTTTAATTCTTGTGTGTTAAAATCTTCGTTTTAAAATTCTTTGTATTTGTGGAGGAAAAGCTTGATTTAATGTCTTTATTTAATCAATGCCAGGCTTTTCTTGGTAAAGCGCAGTAATTCATTGCTAAATTCTACAATATAATGTAAATTACCTAAATAATATAAACTGCATTGTACATAATTATCGTTTTTATTTGTTTTTTGAACTCAGAGACTGTCTAGTGTAAACGAACATACGTTGACGGTAAATACAGAACAAGAAGAAGACTGGGAACTAGAAATATCACCTGTTAGTAAAAATATTTCCGACAACTTCGGCTCTGATGATGAATGTGAACGCGATATGAATGCGTACTCCGATACATTTGGTGTTAATCAAGATGAACTTTCGGATTGAACTGCTCATGTTTACTTGCGTAGTTATTTATACAAGCAATTTCTTTTCTTTTTTTTTGCACAGGTAAATAGAGATAGCTCTTAACACTTGAACAATCCTCCTTTGTAAAATATTCTTCATACTTTATATTTTATATTTTGAAGGTTTTATTGTCGTTTGACTATGGTAAAATATTTTTTTTCTTTTTTTACAGAGGTTTAATATTTAGAAAGGATAACTATCAATTTTTTTATTTATAATATATCACTTTAAATTATTTTTAAATGGCTGTTCTAGAAACCATCTTGTATGTTATTGCAAATCATGATGTAAAAAAAAAAGAAAGGTCCTATTTCTTACGGAAGATTCGATAACTGAGGATTATTTTAGTTGTGAATAAGCTATAGTTTAAGTAAAAAGAAAAAAAAAAATGGTTGATAAATCTTGGTAAATTTTTGTTTTATCGGAGTTATGTAATTTACCAAGGGTAAGTTTATGGGGCACCTTAAGCGCAAAAATTTTATGAAGCAAAAGAATAAGAAGCACAGGTAAAAGGAGAATGGTATTATGTAGAATAAAAATTCACTGAGAAAAGATACAGAATTAAGAATCCAAATATATAATTAAAACTGATACTTTTTACAGTAAATTTAAACTCGTAATCTGGGCTAGTTTTTGAATTTTCAAAGATATTATTAAACAACATGAACATTGTTGAAATAATTTGGAAATAATTAAATTTATTTAAAACTTGTTATCAGGTGTGTTTTAATTTTTTTTTTTTTCTTTTTTTTTTAGATTCTTTGAGATACTGTTACAACGATATTTGTTTTTAGAAAGATTATAATCTTTCTTTAGATATTTTACCAGATTTATTTTGCCCAAATTAAAAGCTTGGTTGAATCAAATTTTTATGCATTGGGCGCTTTTTAAATTCAATAGGAATATAGGGGACTTTGAAGATACGTTGCACTTGTGTTGTAGATTTTTTATATATTTTAGATATGTGTGAATTTATCTTAGTAAATATAAAATTAAGGTAAATATACATTTAAAAACACTGCTCACTTTTATTTTGCCGTAAAGTATAAACTGTTTAAGAAAAACTAACATAAATTTGATTTTGTTTTTCTTTTAGTATATGTTTATTGCTGCTCATATCCTAAAATAATCTTAGATTGCTCGAAAGCAAATTCCTGTACAATTTGGGCCTACCACCCAAACTTAACTTGGTTCAAAAAATTTAAACTATTGTAGGCTTGGAGCAAAAAAACTTTTCTTTAATGCAGCCAAAACTTTTTTTTCTTTTTCTAATCATAACACAAATTACTAACCAAAAAAGCAATAATACAAAACTAATCCAAAGCTCTTCACTTCTTTCCTTAGAAAGTAAAAACCTACTAGTAAAAAGTTGCAAACAGATAAAAGTGAAACGAAAGTTTTTAAAGGTTATAAAATAACACAATATTAGGATAGAGCCATATTTAGGACAAATTTTTAAAATGGAGGTATATCGAATCTTTTCAAATGATTTAAGAAAAGCCATAGTTGATTTTATAATAGTTATATTATTACCTGTAATTAAGGAGGTGTCGCCATATGAAAGAAATTAATTTAATTTATCGTCTGATAGATTTGATGCATCCCCTACTTTTATGCATATCCAAAACTTTCAAGAAAAAATTTTCTTGTTACTACAATGCCACATGAGGACTGTAATTAACTTTTAAAGCTATGTAGGTGATTTCCACCGCAAAGATCAGGTGAGCTTTATTCGAAACCCGTTCCCAGCTTTTTTAGCTGCTATTATATTGTCTTTTAAACTTCTGCAAATGAAAACGTATTTATAGTACTCAACAGCTGAAAAAAAAAAAAGTATACAAAACGGTAGCCGGTTACTAAGCAGCAAGGCGGAGAAGGTAAAAAAGTGCTGTTACACCGGCCAAAATATCTGAAGATTGTCTTAATAATTTTGAATTAAGATAAGATGAAAGTGTGATTTCAGCGAATGATTTTTTTAAATAAGAGCACTTGTTTTTCTACCAATGTTAAAATTCCCAACACCTTCATAAACAACAACAACTCAAGTTGTTAAAATGAAATGAAACAATTGGTTTTTGGAATACGCTCCCAAATTGTACCATTAAAACTCATTTTCACTTTTCCTTCTTACCATACAAAATTTTTTTAATTGATTTTTTTTTTTTTCAAATATTGGTTTAGTTTTTAACGCTACATTCATTGGAAGGCCTGATCCTGGTCTATATGTGCTAGTACCAATTGCTATATCCTGGTTGTATTTGCACCAGCTCGATGATGTGGACAATGCCAATTATTTTTAGTTGAGGGTATTACGTGAAATAAACTAGCAAGTGTGCTTGCTTTCAATGCTTTTAAAATTTCTTTATTGTGACGGATGGTTACTCCCAAATATTTTTGCAATCGGTCAATTACGGAAGACGACCTCGACCATCAAGTCCTTTATTCGTTTTTTTAAGATTTCTCAACAGCGTTCCCAGCCGTTTTTGATAGTGACCAACACATTCAAGTTTCTAAAACTCATTTCTAGGATATGTGCTCTTTACATTGGAATAGTAATATCACCATGACCCAAGAAATTCAAATGACGAATATGTTGTTTCGATGGATCGTTTAAATATTCGTTTGATGCCAGTCGTTTCCAAACCGCATGATGATCCCTGGAAAATATATTTCCATATATAATAATTAAAATATAAGGTATTTGGAATCTTTATGATGTAAATTTATCTATACAATGAGTGATAAAAACAAACAATAAAATATTAATCAATGTTCTCCGTTACCATCAGATGGTGATTCTGTTGTTTCGTTTTGGTCACAAAAACTTTTCCATATGGTTCTCAACTTTTTATTTCCTTCGTTTTACTGTTGTGTTACATTGAAGTTTCATTTTATTCACGCGTTGGGCGTCTTTTCGCAAACAATAACTGGTAAAGTTCACACCGATATACATTTGCAGTTCAGAAACTATTTTTCTAAAAACCGCTGCCCATCATTGAAATGAAGTACTGCTAATGAAACGCTTAGTGTAAGTGCAGTTCTTGCAACAAACACATCTTTGGAACATCTCTTCAAATTATTTAGTTGAGCGACTCTTTTGGGTTTTGGTGTGCAGACACATTTCAGACAGTTTGTCACCGCCAAGATCTTTAAATATGAGTTTAAGGACATCTCGGAAAGTTACAGATATTGTCATATTTTCCTTATAAATTGATTTTACAGTAAGTTTGGGAGACTGGTATCTACACCACGAATCCTTGGTGCGTAAACAAAACTTTTATCATTTTTCTACATTGGTACTTTCGGAATAATTAAAGAGAACGGCCTCAACACTTTTTTTTTCGTTCCATATAGATTATTAACATTATTAGAATTATAGAAACCATTTTAATGGACATGTCAAAGAAATATGACTGCATTCACACATACTTCTGGTAGTTAAACTCTCAGAATAGGTTTCTCGAAAAAAAAGTAAGCTATTTATAAAAGCACATTTTTCACTCTGTACTGAAACAACCGCAACAACGCCATTATTTGAAGTATGACTGCGCTTTCGTCACGACCTGTCGAACCCGCACATAATATCTGCAGAAGTCTCAACAAAGAAATTAGTTCGTTTGATGCACTTTTCATGCTGCTATTGGCTAAACACTAACAAAACTCCTTCAATGTTTCAAGTGTCATTGTACATACTTTTGATCATGGGTGGCGTCATATTCATAATTACGCAAAACTTTCCGATTGCAGTAAGCCCTTTTCGCATTTCACGAAAGGCGATAACAGCACGAATGTTTATATCAAAAGGTTTGCGATCTACACATTCTATTTGAGGGGTCAATTCATCACATCACTAGCATCTTTTATTTTGCTACATTAAGTAGGAGATGAAATCCACATATCCAACATGTAACCAAAAAACCGAAGTTTGATAGTAATGAAAAATTATAATACTTATGATAAAGTTGAAGTTGTTATATCAACAATATCAGGAGTTCCGTTACCAAGTTTTAACTTTTTTACTAAGTAAGAACGTTGCAGTGTTTTAATGGGAAAGATTTTCCCTTTTTTGTAAACTTGTTTTCCCGAAAAGTTCTTTTTCATTTACCATCAAGAATATTCTGTGTTACTTATTTTCTTCTGGACCTTACCATACCGGTTTAAGGTAAAATACAATAATAATTTAGATAAATTGTAAGAAATATTGATTTGATTTTTACATTATTAAGTAGGATGAGTGGATCCGTGGCGCAGTGGTCTAAGGAGCCGAACTACGGAGACCGTAGTGAAATGTGAAAAGGTATGTGGTTCGAGCACACTTGATGACTGCGCTTACTGTGAAACCACCATCTAATTTCGGGCAGTATATAACAGGATTTAGATGGGGTATGTCTGTCCTCGTCCTGTGTCCCAAATTCAAAAAAACTCAAAAAAAAAAAAAAAAAAAAAAAAAAATTATTAAAGCGTGGCTCTGAGTTTGATTGATTTGCAGACAAGCTCAACTAAAAGATTCTCGTTATTCGGAAAAATTATCGCTAGATATACATTTTTTAAGGTTCACTAAACCTGGAAAAATAAAAATTTTTGCAAAAAAAGTGCTCCTAAATAAATGAACACTGTAATAGAAACGATTTAACTGAAAATTATTACAGTTTCACACCTAAAACCAACCTGATTTTTGGAAAATATTGTATGTGTTTAAAAAATCTTTAAAAGTGGGTTTTAAGAAGCTTTTCCCGCTGAAAAGGAGTTCTATGTTTTTCCTTTTATTATTGATTTCTAAATTAAACCCTAGCATGCCAACATCAGACAAATGTAAGATAGGTTTTATTAAAACAAACACAGATTAAATAATGACTGAAAACAGCAGCATTTTCAAAATTATGTACAGAAATCCCAATAAAAAGATAATAGACACTTAAAATGCTTTAATATTAGTTTTAGGTCATAGAATGAACCTTTTAAAACATGTGTGCAAAAAAATGAAAACTAACGGATAAGCGGTTGAAATGAACTGAGAAAGTGCTAAAATTGCTAAAGAAACACAATGGTAAATTTTAATGAAGGCTAATCATAACCTAACAAAAGTAAATGTAATAAATACTACAATGAATTTAAAAGCCTATAGCTTCATAAGAAGGTCCTTCCTTTTCAATGTTTTTATCTTGGTTTTTCTTTTTTGAGTGTCTGAGGATCTTTCCGCGCTTCTTCTAGGTGATGACACCTTGTACACCGATAATCATTTGCGTAAAGTGTTGACGACACTACATCATTTTGTCATATGAGCGCCGAGATTAATGTTTATTATTTGTAATTTATCCAACGCAGCCTTCTCCCCATAATTAAATAATGATGGCATCATATACCCCAAGACAAAGAATATCTAGACCATCAATTGAGACGCTAACATCAGCAAATTTAATAGCACTGCGTAAAGTTGCAGCTGCATCAGTCATAATTTGTTCAGCAATAGTTTTACAGGCTATTTTTTCTTTATTTGAAATATATTTATAGTTTGATTTTATCATAGGCATGTTCAAATAACCGTATAACATTTTTTAACGGTGTGTATCCGGTCCCAATATTACGGAAACTTCTTTTATCCTTACTGGTATCTACCTCATAAAAAGTGTAAAACCTATGGAGGAATGGACAATCTTGGCAATTTATCTGAAGATATCTGGAAAGACCTTTTTTTAAATAAATCGGTTATGGAAAATGTGCCGATTCTCAAACAGCTTGGGCAGGCTAACAATGACAAAACAATCGGATAAGATTGACATATCAAACAGTCTAAACCCAGTTGCATTTGGTAAATTTAGTAAGTTATCACTTTCAATGTCTATTATTTTAGAAGCAGAAACGGTAGAAGTGGTTTCAATGGGCTCTGGTAGGCCAGCGTCGTTGTCAAGAATTTCTTGTTCAACACTATTGACAATTAAATCTTTGAGTGCTAGCTTCTTTTCCTTAATTGAATTTTGTGCTCTTCTTACTATAAAATTTTTTACTATTTTGCTTGATACAATGCCCTGAGTTAGCCTTTCCTCGTTTTCTTTCTTGCTTTTTATCCATTTTCAACACATATAACTCTAAGTTTGCTTTTTAATAAGTTTGCAAACATTTGGTATTTCAAAGTATATCTATTTAAATGGCTATACTTTGAAATACCAAATGTGTAAACTATAGGCCATGGAACTTTGGCATCTTCTTTCAGGCTTAAAACCTCTTTGAAAGCCCTTCTAGGGTAGATGAATAAAATAAATATAAAAAAAATTCAATTTTTCAAAAGGATTTTTTCGACATGATGCCAGGAAAACGTCCATATTTACTTCAGCGAAAAATAACTGCGGGAATCAGAAAGTACGACAAATTTTGAGTAAGATATAGGTATGTTTATCCATATTGCAAGTTTTTCTTTCTTTTTTTTTTCTAATTTTTGTGAAAATTGCAATTTGATTATAGGGAATCCATCTTAACGACATATTGGACATGCGACTGATCTATGACGGACGCATAATAACCGATCTTACGCCGAGTTTTGGAACCTCAACAATATGTTCTATATTATACTGAGTTCGAGAAGCACGTTTTACCAAGTCGTAACTGAGGTCTGTGGCTCACCAGTATTGACAATTATAGTTTAGAATGTCAATGGCGCCATCAACCTGATGTACTCATGTGTGTCCACTATTACCAAATAGACATCTAAACGTTCCACTTATAGTGACCTTAACTATCTTCCAGCCAAACGATGGTGAAAGTTTGACCGTGTTGTAACCTTGGATCAAGTGCTTTGGGTCGCATGCCACCGCTTTTTGTCTGCAGTGTCAATCAAGTCCAGGATATAGTCGACTGTGAGTTTGTGGTCCGTTCCTATACGTTTGGGAGGTCCTTTTTTCCTGTCTTGATAACATAGCGGTTCAGCATTGCCTCGATCAGAACGATGTTTGGAGATGCTTGAAGAGTCGAAGGAACAGCAGCACCCTGGGGGTCGGCGGAGGTAGGACCAGAATTATCTTACTCAGCAATCTCATACGCGAGATTGCTGTGTAGAAAAAATGGGAGACCCAACCGCTTAGGCTATGATCTACAACGATTAACCGGCCCTGGAGCCCGATTGTCTATCCCTTGACACTAGGTTCCTAGTTCACCCTTGATTATCTGTAGAGGTACTTGGACGATCATCTGTTTATATGCCTTAACTTTTTCTTTATTTCTTGATATGACTACCGACTCATCCTATTTTCTGTAACGTTAGGCGATGTTGTAACCCTGGTCAAAGAGTATCTTCGCCGCTAGTTCAAGGTTTTTGGCTTTGTGATGCCGAAGTAGACTGGTTTACACCTGCTCACCCAGAAAATTTGTGGAGTATACTCAAACATCATCTCGTATAGTTCTTTGCACGGTCTTACCACCACTGGGAAAAAGTCACGAAAAATATTTAGCTAAACGTAGTCTTGCTGACATCACATCAAGAATTTGACAGTGTGTAGCACCGAAGTTGGTTTGTCAGGACAGATGCTGTTGGTGGAGAAAAACTGACCATGTATTGCCGCACATTTCGCAAAGGCACCGATAGACGGTGTTGAACTGCTTGACCGGACACTCATCCAGCATTTCGTGTGCGGCTTCTTTATCACTCCATGGCATAATCTGCTCTCGGTCTCCAAGACACACCACTTGACATGTCCGACAGGCCAGGTAGTCGAGTATTACCTTGAGAGTCTTAGTAGGAATCTTACAACACTCGTCAAACAATATCACTTCAACAAAATTGTCTAGCCGGTGACCTAGTGCAGTTGGGTCGCATTCCACTAATGGGTTCAAGGGGTTGATGCTGAGTTAACGATTTGGTGGGGTTCAAAGACAAGACAGTACTCTTTACCGTGTGACTCAGCTAACTCGTTTTATGGCACAACCAGTTTGCGCCCATTAACGGTTTTCACGACTCAGTCCTTCTTACCGCTTCAAGCCAAGCCTATCAAATACATACGATTCGTAGTAATCGCCGTGAAATCATAGGGAAGTGGGGGCCTCATGCATTATAAGAAAATCGCCCACCAATTTCGATCTTCCTGGCGGGTTAGTTATGCAGACATTTTCCATATCTAGGGTAGTCTTTAAAAGTTAGACTTTCGACCTGAGCGGAGAGAAACTTGGTGTAGATGGCATCTGTGCAAACCCGGAGGACGTATTCCTGGGGTAATGCTCCCCAGCATCTTTTGGAATGCAACTATGGTTTATGCGAGGACGAATGCCCGTATATGAAACCACTGAGCCCTCACGTTCTCATCTTTATATTGGATGTAGTCGATGTTATCAGCTTTCTCGATTTTCAAGAAACGATCTGTTTCTACGAAATATTTGCAGAGGTAAGCATTTTTACTGGAGTCATGACTAATATTACTCGACTCATCAACATGTCTCACGCATTTTCTAACAAATCAGACAGCAAAGTCTCTCTCTGGGAACTTGATGGTTAATTTGGTGCCAATGCTATAAACGACATCGTGGCCCATGACTTCTATCAGTTTCCCAGAGTTGAGAAGATCCCGGATCTCTAGAGATGTGATCCAGCCCAGCTATTCATGTAGATGCTCTCCAACGTGACTGACGGTATACAAGTGTATATTAGGCCTAAAAGACAGGCAGAGAGTTGGATCGCATCAATTAGGGTTAGAAAGTCGCTCAAGAGCATACCATTTACGTTGAATCGACCTCCCATGCCTGTCTGGAACCCATACACACGCACAAGGTTTATCGCATTACCAACACCACCCATGAAATAATCTTCGCATGCTAAATAAGGAGCTTGCATATTCAAATATTGATGATTGCCTTTTCTTATTGTGGCGTTTTGAAAGCTCCATACTTTGGCGTCTACCTAAGCCGCCTTCTAGACGCTTCTGTATTTCATAGTTGTCTGTTTTTATCTTCATTTGTGACCCACTTCCCTAATCAATATGCTATATCACCACACATAGAGTGGGCGGTTTTGTGATATTCGGTTTCTAGCTATTCCGGAATAAAATCCCATGGTTCCAAATTTCCAGTTTTGTTTTCAAATGTCAGTTCGACTGCACGAGCTGCAGATTTTGACCTCCATAGGGAACTATTGCTCCCGACAAGAGCCTGGCCACATAACCAGAGACGAAGATTGGCGGAATGGTTCTAACTGCGAATGCGATCATGATTTCCTTCGTTCACCGCTCTGTGCTTTTATGTGCTGCAGTAGTTCGGTTTCCTTACTTGTTGTATGAGGACTCAATGTAGGACAAGATATCAATTTCCGTGAACAATCAGGGATTCATTTGCCAAAATTTTAAAAAGACTTATTTTTTTAAGTTCAGAAAAAATCTGGTCAGAAATTCCTTCACATCAACATTTAATTAAATCATTTTGAGAAATTTTGAAATTATAGGAGGAATTTTTGCTTAAAACAATTTAAATCGTTTATTACGTCAACATGAGCTTTTGGAAAGTCAACTGACAAAGAAGAAACCAACGAAGAACCAACGGACGGAGAGGAAACAAATAAATTACTTTGTGTTTTCACTTTTGATTTGATTAGATAAATGAAAGTAGCTACTTTGCCTGACCAAGTTTAAGGGTAAACCAAAGTCAGAATAATATTTTTGAATCTCTCTTCTTAATACAGATACACGACGAAAGAGACAAATAAATAAGGACCACTTCTTGTCACCATAATTACACTCAGGTTCTTTAATAAAAGTTTCGTCTTTTCAGACATCTCTACAAAAATTTACTTAAAAAATTATGCCATAGAAAATATACTAACGCTTTATGAAAATTTGAAAAAAACTTTTGAGTTCTCTTCGAACCATAATTTGATGCTTTTTAAGGTAGTGGAAATTTGAATATTCAATTTTTCATATATTATGGGATATTTAACCTCACAACAAGGTATATAAGACAAAAATTCTTTGGCAACGCCCGCCCTAACAAAAATTTTTGTGCCAATATAAAAGAACACAAAGGGAAATAAATACATTTATTTGAGTAAGGAAAAACTACATAAAGGACCATTAATTCAATGCAAAATTACAAAGAAATCGCCATGCGTGATAAAAATAAATGAACTCTAAAGTATGAAGAAGTCAATAGGTGCAATATTATGGCATTGGACCTACTTTACGAGACTTCTGCCACCGGTTTTGCCCAGAAGTTATTAAAAGTTGGTGCAAATTCGCCATGCAAAGTAAATTTAAATCACTCAGAGTATATTCAAGACTTTACGCGCCCTGAGTTTGTTTTATTGTCTTCCGATGAGTTGCTCCAAAAGTGTTGCATGGGCAAACCCAGAATTTAAACGAAGCGGTTAGTAATATCATTTGGAACAAATGTCCAAAAAATTTTTATGTTGAAGAATTTTTCTATAAATTAATATCTTTTCTGCAACTCACAGCCGTTTCAGATGGAAGTTTTGTTTTAGCACATTTTTTCGGATGGCTTTAACTAAAACGTTCATAAAATTATTTTTATTTAATTTTTCTTTTTTAGACTAAACGGTTTTGGAAAGCTGGAAGTCATTACTTTTAGATTAAAAAAAAAAAGCTTTTTTTTTTAAGAGGCTACAGATTTTACGCCAGGAATTTTTATACTTATTCAATAGAAACGAGAGATGGTACATTTCCAGTTAGTCACGTGATCTCAACAGTGATTGGTTCATTCAATGATAATTTTTATAACAAAACTGCACGTGATAAAACAGGTGTTAATTAGTACGAAAACATCTCGCTGCTCCTTAATCATTTTTTTTTTTGGAAAATTTAGATGAATATTAAAATAAAAATACCTTAATCTTGAGAAATAGTTCTTTCCAAAAAGGGGTGAACCAATTATGTTATTGAATGCATGATACCCCAAACTATTAATTAAAAATTGGATTTAAATTTAATTCAAATACCGGATTGTTTAATGGGTCGACCGTGAGTTGAAACACTCTTTAATTTCAGAATCAAAACAAAAAAAAATTTTGCGCTAACATTAAATATTAACAGAGCGGTTTATTTTTAAAAAATGACGAAAAAGCCAATTTTGATGTCGAAAACGCGTATAACTCTCATAATGTTTGTATACAATATTTATACTAATTTTAAAGGAAATTCGTCAACTTTAACATGAAATTTACAGAACAAAAAATATATAGTTATATTATAGTAATATTAGATTATGTACTTTTCTGGAAAATTTCTGTTAAAAAAATAATTTTGAAACGGCTGTGGATACTGGAGTTTAACAAAGAATCTTTTTAAGTTGACTTGGTTTTTGAGCAACATGGAATTTCCTGTGGTCGATCATTTTGCAAAATTTCTCGTCATAGAGATAGTTCACGAGTTACAATATTGGACAAAAATACAGAAAATGATTGGAAACAGCGCTGGGAAACACTAAAAAGGGACTTATAGAGAAAGAAAAAAGGTTTGTAGGAAGCGAAACCTAATCAGCAGGAGTCCTAATTATATTTGCTTGTAGATAAGCACTGTAGTTTTAGATTAACTACCATATTTCTTCAAATTTTCAACCTAAAATGGCAACAACCATTAGGAACAATAACCACTTTTATGAATTTTACACCAGTATGGAATCAAAAAATAACATATATGAATTTTTATTCCAATTGAAGTAGGAAATCTAAAGCTATAAATTTCGCGTTTTTGAATTTTAAGTAAAAATTAGGTAACTTTTGCTGATTTAGCCCAAGCTTTCAAGAAATTTATGCATATATTTTTTTTTTTTCATTTTTCGATGCAAATAATAGTTCATCAGCCAATTCAGTCAGCAAATCCCTTTCTTTCAAAAAAATTTTAAAATTGATTAAAATTGATTAAAATTAAATAAATTTAAAGTTGAATTAAATATATTATAGTTGTCAGCAGGAAATCAGATACCAAAAATGAATAAATTTACCTGAAAGCAATTATTGCTGACTTCTTCTTCATGTATTCTGGAAAACAATACTCAGCATTCAAGTTGTTTCATTTAAATTATTGTTATGGAAAAGATTATCTTTATTTAGATAGTCAAAAATCTCTCTTTAATTTTTTTCCTACCAGCCTGTCACAGTATAATATGATCAGCTATATCTACTACTCTGACTTTTGTTTTCAAATCTTCGTACATAACGAATAACGCAGCGCGGTAATGATTTTCAAAACTAGCTTTCAATTTTTCAAACAAACTTCTTCGAGAAGATACCATGCTGAAAAGAGCTAACACTTGTTGTTTGTCCCAGAGTACTAGCAAATTCAGTCTGGATAATGATTCCAATCGCTCAATTTTGAGAAGAAAATTGAAATTTCTATATATTATTTATCCACTCCAAATAAGGAAAGATTGAGTTTGCTTTATTCTCCAGGTTTTTTAACCAGCCACACTCCCCGTTTTAAAAATTAAAGTCGTGCAAACTGGGCAATCATTTTAAATTACAACGAACGCATAAAGGCGAGAGCACATTATAAAGCCCAAGGCTTTTGCATTTCAGCGTAGACCCAACAGGCTAATTCAAACACCATTCAAACCAAAATCGTGAAAGCCGTCTTAGAGGACGATTACATACTTGCTCCCTGTTGAAACTATAATTTTGAGTTTTGTGCAACTAAGTCATTCGAACGGTTTCACCTACTCTGGATCCGCCTCTGAAGTTTGGTTCGACTTGGATAATTACATTTTTAAGTACAAAGTTAGATCGACGCCATAATTGCTGCTCGCCTGAAACGGTCGTAACTCGTATAAAAGCTTCGTAAAACGCTTGAAACGATCTTTATCGCATTTCGACTGAAACCGTCATTACTCTGTTGTTAAGACAAAGCCGTTACAAATTGGATTTATAATTTGCAATATATTTAAAATAGTACAGATTTGGCAAAACTATTTTTAATCTGAGTTATATTACAAAATACCATATCTTTTCCCTTATAATTATCAATTTAAGTTTTGGATAGGATATATAGCAAAAGTTAAAATGAATTTTATATTTTTGTTAGTTTTAATAGTGAAAAATTTTCTCTGTTAAAGTAAATAAGATTTGATGTTTTATATATGCCATATTTGCAGTCCTGGAATCAAATTTTGAAATCATTAAAATTAGCACTTATCCTAGACTAAATCATCCGATCAAAATGTCATGTGTCTCATTAGCTGCTACGATTAGATAGTTATGACTCTCTGAAATTTTACTGTAAAAATCTCTCAGCCTTTATAGCATGTTTTCTTTGAATAGTGTCTCCCAACACTATGTAAACTTTCCGTGAGGCAAAGTACTGTTACTTATTTGCTTCCTATGTGTTGTCTAAGTCTTCCCAGTGCATTTGGTTTAAAATTAAAGTTTAGTCCTTTTAAGAAACTTTAGAAACGTTAAATGACTTAATGCAACGTTTTAATTTAACTTACTGCTCAGAAAACACCCGTCATTAAGTTAAATGTTAAAGTTAGATGTTCAAATGGAATTTTTATGATTCTTTTGCCTAACATTTAAACAAAATTCTCTATTGACAGTATTGAAATTAAATTTGGTTTGATTTTGATTTGGGTAACTAATAATCAATTGTCTCAATTGAATAATTATCTACAGTTCAAATATTATTAATAAAGAAATGAGAGGCGAAACAAAATATAACAAAGAATATGCATGGATTTTGGCCACAAAAATTTCTGCAGAGTCAGCAAAAACAAAAATTTTTTACAATAGGTAATTTTTCGCGTTACTCCCAAATTATTTGTGTTCAAGTTTTGTTTTCTTCTTTGTACTAAGAACTAAATATTACTTTATTGCATAAAATTCATACGTTTCATGCTTAATACCATTCCAAAACAGGAATTACTAATCTTTTCCTTCTCCCTAAAACGCCTTAGTTAGTACAGCATTTTTTTATTTATTTATTTATTTTTTTTATTTATCATAATTTAATTTTGTTCTTAACACAGGATAGTTAACAACATCTTTATAAAATTCAAGCAACGTGTCATTTATTTGATGTACGAAAACTGGTAAATCTTCATACCGTTTCGATTTAAGAAACCTCATAATTTTAGATTATACAAACTATTTATATCAGTTTTAATCCTTCCAACCACTGTTAAATTGCAGTTTAATCAAATTTAATGAATGTCGCTGTTTCATTATCGCTTGAGTATAGACTCCCGAGATCGGGAAATTATAACTTCCTAGGTAGCCATAAAAATTCTTAGTACACAAGCATAATATCTCGTATAGGCTGACGAGTGATTTCCCATATAAACAGTTTTCTTTTTTCTTTTGCTTTTGATATATAATAGTAAGAATTTTAATTTACATCATTGAAGCTTTTAAGCCAGGATGATGTTGTCGAGAAAGCAAAGAAGGCATTTGAAGAATATGATGATGATGACGATGACGAGCAAAGACTGTATTACGAAGAATCGTTGACTATATTTAATTAATCGTCCTTTGTTTTCGGTGGAGACATGAAACATAAAATGTATGCTAATAAGTGTCTCTGCTATATTATTATTAATTGATTTAACGTTGGCTCAAACGAAGTATTACAATCATATAAGTTTATGAACTAATATAGGCCAACCCAATTTTTTTTTTTTTTTTTCATTTGTAAAACTATCCTATTGATTGAAGGCAGAAGTGACGCTATGAAGTTGTTTTCCATTTTGACTACAGGTAGTTCTGGTTCTTTGCTTTGGCTCTTTGTTTTGACATCTTCTTAGAGCAATACTCCCTTCGAGGTTCTCTATGAAAACATGCCCGTCAAACCTAAAACAAAAATTATTTTAATTATTTATTTACTTTTTGCTTTCAGTCTTCAGTTTACATTTCATCAAAACTGACGGCGTCAACAATGTATAATAAGAACCATATAATAAAATATAACTGAGGGGACTTTTTGCCCAAAAAAAGAAACAAAGACTTTCGTTCTTCCTCTAATAAAACAAGTTTTATATAAACTTATGGAGATTGGTATTTAATAACATAAATTTTAAAAAGAAAACAAACACACATTCAAAGTCCGAACACAATCATAATGTTCAATACTATGTTCGATAATATTTCTTACTTGTTCAAAATAAATTGACTAACGATGATCTTTCACATTTTTTAAACTGCTCATTATATATCAATTCAAAAAATTGAATAGCCAGCCTGAAGCATATGCAAACTTTAGATCGTGTATCAACTAAAAGGCCTAAACGATACTACGCTTGAAATAATCTCAACCCAATATGAATTATTACCTTGTCATGTATATTGCAGGTTTAAAATCTTATTTTTTATTCTCATGCATAGTCTGAAACGGCAACATAATCAATATCTTTATAAGCACTCGCCTCTACAAGGTTCATGTTAAATGGGTGATTTATGTTTTTGTCAGGAATATCATTCCATAGATAGTTTAAAATGGTTTAAAAAGCTCCTGACAACATACTCAGTATCGTAAGTTACAACTGAGGTGTAATCAAAAAAAGTCTTCGTGGAAATGCATGCTAATGTACACGCCATTGTATCAAAAGCATGAGCTCTTGTCGTCAGTATCATAGAACCAATTGCAACAATGAAACGGAAATAATAGGAGAAGAATCAAATGAAATAAGATGTATTTCTTGTTCAGATAGTTCAACTTGAAAAGTAGCAAGTTATAATTTTCAGCTGGAAATATGCTATCATTAATTTTTGTCAATAGCTAAATTGTAAATTAATTCATGACAGAAAAGTTTTCGGGGTTTCACCAAAAGGTGGTTTAGTCAAAAATAGCGATTTTTACCTTTTTTATTTTTTAACTGGTGCACTATCTCATAACTAAAACCATTTTAAATCAGTTTTTACACCAAAAAATTTTTTTTCAGATTTCCGAAGATTTTAAAAAAATTTCTAAAAAAATGGATAATTTTCCCAAATGTTTAACGTCCATGAAATAATCCATCTGGAGTAGAGTTAATTCAAATTTACCCAATATTTATGATATTGATGAAGCCGATGATAGTACATTATCGTGTGTGCAATATAGACTTTGTACATAAAACGCATTTAAAGATCCACGAGCGTATTCACACTGGCGAAAAACCCT